>JAVSIQ010000825.1:0-288959 GCA_038502775.1 Hippodamia convergens | reverse complement strand
TTTTTTAGTATCCTCCTGCAATCATTGAATTAATTACCATCAAAAATGGTATAATATTCATGTACGCAATGAGTATACAAAATATGTCTCGAATGCGATGAGAAATGGCTTCCTATTTGAAGATGTCTTTTAGTATCACATCAAAATTCCTATGCGACGTCGGAAGGAAATAAAGAAAAGTGGTCTCAAAATTAACTCGCATCAGCGTCACAAATGCGACAAGAAATGGAGTTACATTTGTGACCAGTTTTACGATCGCATATTCAACTACTCATTTTTCCTAAATGCGTACTTGATGTGGCGGACATTTGGATGCAAATGCGAGCGCTTGGGGAGGTAAACAGTACATCGCATAAGAGTTACATTTGCATCGCCGTGTTGGCTGGGTACCCTACATAGCTTGGATATAGATCTTTTATAGATACCATTTTTCAATTTGATATCTACTACTCTAACCTTACCGTCTTTACCCGGATAAGTCTTATAAAACTATTCCTTTCGGGCAATTATTTCTGGGTAATTTATTGTCCATTAAAACTATCAGGTCATTTTCCTTTAAATTTCGATTTTGCTCGAACCATTTCGTTCGTCTTGTAAAAGTTGGTATATATTTTCTTTCATCCATCTGTTCCAAAATTTTTTCAATGGGCTAACTTGTGTTTTTGACATAAAAACTAACTTGTACTTTTCCTCTAATTTCAATTCTAAAATAACCAACAGCACCCATTGCCTGCTCGCTGGCATCACAAAATATATGTAATTCTAAGTTGGAATACTGAAACCGAAAAATAACATCTATCAATTTTCAATTCTTT
This sequence comes from Hippodamia convergens, assembly GCA_038502775.1. NCBI lineage: Eukaryota > Metazoa > Arthropoda > Insecta > Coleoptera > Coccinellidae > Hippodamia > Hippodamia convergens. The sequence continues at coordinate 288,144 of JAVSIQ010000825.1, read as the reverse complement.
TATCTTCTCATATGTTGGAACCATTTGGACATTTTCGTTCTGAAGGAGGACTTATTTTTTCATCCCAAGAAATTCTCGATCTCCAAATATCTTGTAGACATATCTTACTCGCACAATATAATAACCTAATAATCCCAATGGATCATATATTGACATTACTACCTTAAGAATTTCTCGTTTGGTGGGTGTTCTTTCTAGTTTTAAAATTTTTTCATCTATTTTATTACAATTTATTGGAAAGTAAAATATATCCTCGTTTGGATTTCATTTCAGACCTAGTATTCTTTCTGTTGGTAAAATATTTTCTGAATTCGAATTACCATTATATTCCTCCCATATGTGTCAGGAATATGATTCAGAATTTCCTTGAATTACTTGTCAAACCTCTAATTTCAAAGCCTCCTCGTTTGTGGATATAGATTACTCCATTCACTAACTTAATTCCTTCTTCTGCGGTATCTACACTATCTAAATAATCGTCCATATAATGAAGATGTTTGATAGCATTAGCAGCTCGTGGATATTCATTTTCGAACACAGATGCGTTTCTGTTTTTTATATATTGGGCAGCAAATGGTGAACAAACTGCTCCGAATATCATTACCTCCATTGCATACTCAGACATTGTATTGCTGATTTTGTCATACATTAAAAACCTTTGAGCTGATTGATCTTCATTTCTTATTCTTATGGTGAAACATTTCTTATATATCTGCGCAAAGGCAAACTTCCTTTCCCTAATTTCATCAATATATCTATCAGAGAGTTATACAGGTCAGGACCTTTCAGAAGGAGATCATTTAAGCTTGTATTATTGACTTTGGCAGCAGCATCCAAAATGGGGTAAATACCAAACTCTTTGAGTTTTCTGTCTAATCTCTTCCTTATCCAATTTTCTCGCATAACCCTTCTGAAGATACTCCTTTATCTTATTTTCATATGCAATAGAAAAACTTTCATCTTTGGACATTCGTTGATTTATATAATGTGAGCGTTGTAAAGCGAGTGATTTTGAAGAAGGAAAATATGTCTCAGTGGTTTCAAATTGAACCAGTTTCACCTATCTCCTACTCTATGTGAGATTTTTCAATTAACATTTGTGCTGATTCGTCTTCTTTTGGTAATACTTCGTTTTTTATTTCATTAATGCCTAGAGATTCAATGCTGAAGAAAGTTTTTACCAAATTATGAAGTTCATCTGAAGGATTCAACTTTTGATGTCTGATGTGTAAAATGGTATTATCTACTCTGCCTCTGAATTCCCTCAAAATTTCCATGTAAAATCCATCCAAGTTCAGTTCTTGATAAAGCTGGAGAATTTTTTGGACCCTCTATAATTTCTCTTGTTACAATTAAATCCCAATTATCTTGACCTATTAGGAGTTGAGGTTTCACATTAGAATAACATGCAGAATCAATGTTTTTAAGATGTTGCCACTTTGCTTTCAATTTCTTCGCATTGACAGATTGAACAGGAAGGTCCATATCAGGAAGGGTGTATACATCGTTCAATTTATGTACCTTTTGATCTGCACCTATAATATCAAACGAGAGCTTTTTACTTAAGATTTCTTTCTTAGAATTTACATCTGAGAGTTATAGTAGACGCTTCATCAAAAAGTGCATATATCTTAGCAGACTTATTCCCATTTTTTATTGTTACAGCCATTACTTTCAATAAATTTCATTATTAGGTCTTGAAGTATGAACAACTACCTGATCTTGTGCTAGATTATTATTATTGACAAGTTCTTGATTCTGTTCCATAAGTTGAGGATTATGAAGTAATTCATGATGAAATTTTGGGCAATTATTCACACCACAGGGTCTCTTTTACATTTATTTTTTCTATGCGCTGATTTTATACAAGCAAAACATAATTCTTTGGATTTAACAAATTTCCAACGCTCTTCTGGAGATAAATCTTTGAATTTTTTACATTTATCTGAACTATGCTCACTATTGCACAATCTACATAATTTTTATTCTTGTCCAATGTAGTCATGAGAGTAGAGTTAATTTTATTCCTGTTCCCAGCAAAGTTCGAAATTTTATATGGATTCAGTGTTCGAATAAAATTGACAGCTTCTGCTTCGTGGAGAATCCAATTTGAAAATCTTCCAGACAGTTCATTGATTTTTCACTAACTAATCTTTTTCCCCAAGATACTTTCATGGAATATGGTAATTTTGACAAAACATCTTCCAAGAGTTGTGGACATGACAAATAATTATTCAAATTAAGTTCCTTCAAAGTAGACGTCAAATTTTGAATTTTGTCTGAGAATAATGCTAAATTGTTGAAATCATGAGCCTTTATGAATGGCAAAAACTTGATTTCTTGGATTAATACCTTCACAATGATTTCAGGTCTGCCAAATCGATTCTTTAGAATACGCATTATTGGTTCTATACCTGTGCTTGATATTAATAATCCTTCCACTGAACGTTTAGCTTCTTCTACTAAACATTTTCTCAAACGACACATATTTTCAGCATCAGAGAATCCTAATAATTCAGTTGTGTTATGAAATTATGTATAAAAATTTATCCATTCTCTAACATCTCCAGAAAATTGCGGTAACTCCTTATCAATACATTGTCTGGCTAACATTATTTTGATACCATCAATTTATTTTCATTCTTCAGATTCTTTGATTTCCTGAGAATTTCTTTTTCCTGGAGTTTCGCTGAATACTACAGAATGTCTAGAAATGATAGATTTAGAGTTGATAGAACTAGTATCTTGTAACCATTGTTTCACTTTTTCTTTTTCGCTAATGGAATTTTGCGCAATATTCAAATCAACTGAAATTGAATTGTTTGATTCATAATCACTCTTTCCCTTGATGTGTAATTTTTGTAAAGCTTCTCTATTTTCGAAAAGTTTCTTTTTCAAATTGACCTTTTCTAATTCTAATTCAAGTTCTAATAGTTCTTCATCTATTTCTTTTTGATCCAACTTGCTATGTAAGGTACTTTTTGAGTGCTTAGACTGGGACTTACCAGTTGAAACTGCTTCTTGCCGTTTCCTCACCGTCGCTCGGCTTGATAAGTCGGACTTCTGCTCCGCCATATTCCTAGCGACTCTGGTAGACTGAAGTTGTGGAACCATCGCTCTTGAATTAACTCCAAACCTCTTTTCTGAAGGATTCTGCACGACCCTGGATTCCACTTCTTCTATTCTTCGCTCCTCACGAGAAGTTTGGAATAGATTTTGCATAGATTTGCTTTCACTTCGCGTAGCGATACTGTATTCTATTATTGATTCTTGAATGCTCGAAGGACCAAAATGTATGAGATTAATACAAATAAACCCTTTGGTATGAAGAAACTAGAAACTTTTATTCGACTTTTCTATTGACAACTTGTTTTTCAACTATTGATAAAAATGTCAAATTTTCAAAAAGGCAATATGATAATTCATTCTTCAACACTGTCGTTCATTGAGTAATTGGCGGATACAAATTCAGGCAATTGGCCATGTAACATTTAGTTGTATATAATACAAAACAACATCAAACAGACTAGTTGGACAGTCATTGGTTGTATATTTACCAATCACACAAAACACTTATTGTATGTACCCGCACTTGAACATCACACTCCACCATATCCGCACCAGTTTTCCTCTGCAAGCGTTGCCAGAGATAGCGTCGAAGAAAAGTCAATCCTACGCCCTGCGCATAAAGTCTACGTGTATAGAGCAGCCGCCTCTGATAGTTGTTGTTACCAGTTCTCTTCTGTTGTGGACAGTATCAATACCGGGAGCATCCAGAAGTTGCGTGCTATTCCTGCACCATAACCCTCTGGCTCCAAATATGAAGCGGAGCACAGTGATCTCTTAAGCTTGGTGTGCGCGGCTTATGGCTTCTATAACTGGTGGCTGATTATAAGTGGCTCGTTTTAATTCGTAGATTTCTGAGAGGGATCTTGGTGCCTCCTATGACACTATAACATCTGCTATGATGATCTTGTCATCACGGATGCAGATCATATCTGGCTTGTTCGGACGACCCAGTGTGACCCGGATAAGTGATTCTTTCGTTATCTGCCATCCTTTCCTTCGTGCCATCGTGCATATTCTTTTGACTACGAAGTTGTGGCGTGTTATACGTTTGTCCTTCCCCAGATGACATCGCTGGAGTAAATGGCAGAGAGATTCTATCCTGCCACATCCGCCTCTGCACAATTTGATTTCTCTAGGACCGTATGGAAGAGCCTTAGTGGGCATGGTGTTCGTACGCAGCTGTACAGCCCGGATGTGTCACATTCTGTGGGGAAATGGTGAGAAATGCACCCGACGTGTTGTCATTGGACGCCTGCCATATTCCATTCTCAATGAGAGATGGCAATTTCAGGATCTTTCTAGTTGCTTGTCTGAATAGTTGGTCTGCTTTGCGTAGAAACTTTATATTCATTGATGGAGATTGTAGCGCATGGATGTACCTGGGAATTGAGTAAGTTTTCATTACCTCCATGTTTTTCTGTGGTTTAAGTGGTGCCTGCTGGATTCGACACATTTGTTCGTTTAGCGTCGTCAGGTTAAATGGTGTGGCTCCCAAACTAGAGAAATAAACCCCAAGATACTTGAAGGTTTCATCAGTGGTCCTTGTTGAGAGATGGGCTGCGACGCGATGTAGAATTTGGGAGTGACATGTGAACCTGCACCTCAGGTTCAGTAGGAACTGAGCATCTTTGATATTTTCTACGAGGAGAAGGAGATCGTCGGCGTATCCCATCACCGAGATATTAAGCTGGCCCTGGCCTATTCCCTTCTTGATTTTGAAGCTGTGGATTTACTCGTCCACAATCATGTTATAATCATAGGGGCCAATGGATCTCCTTGTTTCATGCCTCTTTTTAAGGGGATTGAAGTAGACCGTGGTGACTGGTCGAAAAAGGTTGCCATGATGTATGCAGTGGTATTTGCATCCACCCTGAACCGTCGCAGAGCCCCCGAATAGTGTGATTGGATACCCGGTCAAAAGCCTCTTGAACATCCAGCGTTGTTGGGGCAATTTGTTTGTTGTCCTCAACACTTTAGAAAGACTTGCAGTCTGGCAATGCTACAATTCTCTAACCGTAACACTTTAAAATTTCAATGGATATCAACCATAGGCACTGGTTGGAAAAAGTACAGGTAACACTTGTTTCTGGCTCAACGAATACAATATTTCTGTTGAATGTTCAATTCAGATAGCCTCTCGCTTGGACTGCTCGGTTCACTTTTTTGTGTGAATAATTTCTAAACTTGAACTCAACAATACAAATTATAAGGAACGAGAAAGTAATACAATAAAACAACAAATAAATGCAACTTTGAAAGGTTAGGTTACAAAAACATATATATAGACCACCGAACCTCAACCGTTACTTTCTCAGATTCTTCTTCTTGTCAAAACCAACGACACTAAATCTAAAGGCATAGGGTATGCAACCCTAATTACTCGTTGGAGAATTTGAGTAAGTATGTAATTCTCCAACATACCCCCCCCCAAATAAAGTATCTCTTTATTTGTACAAAACAATAACAAGAAACAAAAACAACAAAAATAAAATAAAATAAAAAAACAAAACAAATAATTTCAGCAGTTGTCAAGTTTAGCTAGAGTCATTAGTTGGAAGTGGACAGATCTTTGTTATGTTTCTTGTGAATTCTCCTGCTTTTGTCTTGAGTCTTACAAGACGCACTATCCCATCTTGACCCGGAAGGGTACTTATAACTCGTTTCAGTGGCCACTTTAGTGGAGGGAAACCATCTTCCCTCACAAGAATGAGGTTATTTTCTCGAATATTTGGCAACTGTTTCATCTATTTCGGTCGATTTTGTAAACGATTTAAATATTCAACAGACCATCGTTTCCAAAACGTTTGTTGAATTTGACACGTTGCCATAATTTCAAACGGTTAGTATTAATTTCACTGAAGTTTCGCTCAGGCAGGGCTGATAGGGATGTCCCAATTAAGAAATGCCTGGTTTTAGTGGTTCGAAATCGTTTGGATCATTGGATATTGCGCATAAGGGTCGTGAATTAAGTATTGATTCAATTTGGTGGAGAATAGTCAAAAATATCTCATATGATAGGTTTGCGTCTCCTGCAAGTCTCTTCAAATGAAACTTGGTCTTTTAACAGCAGATTCCCACAGACCACCCCAATGAGGGCTTCTTGGTGGTGTGAATTTAAACTCTATTTCACTTTGTCCAAGATAATCCCGAATGCAACTCAAGTTTTTCTGGTTTCGCAAAAAGATATACAGCTCTCTAAATTGGTTTTTTGCACCTAAGAAGTTACAAGCGTTATCGCTAAAGATCTGGGATGGACAACCGCTTCTAGCTACAAATCTTTCCAGAGCCAAAATAAAACCCTCAGTTGTCAGATCCGAAACTAATTCGATATGTAGTGCTTTCGTTACCATGCACACAAATATAGCCACATATGTCTTCAGTATGGGCGCTTTTTTCAACGTAGAGGCCTTTATGAAAAACGGACCGCAATAGTCTACTCCGGCCTTTTCGAATGGTCGTGTGATTTTTACTCTACATTCGGGTAGGTCACCCATGATTTGTTCCATGGGTTTTGTTCGAAACCTGAAACATTTTACACAATTTCTGATTATCCGCTTTGTTGTTCTTAAACCATCAAATGGCCAATATTTCAACCGAAAATTCGATAACACTGTTTGGGCGCCTGCATGACCTAGTCGTACATGCTCTTGTTCCAGCATCATAGTAACAACGTGATTGTGTGAACAGGGAAGCAATATCGGGTGCTTCTGATCAAATGATATTGATGCATTTTTTAGGGTGGGTTTCACAAAACTTTGATTATACCGTTAAATTAATTCGAGCCACCGCGATTCGTTGAAATTTCAAAAAGAGTGATTCGATTGGTTCGAATTTACGTAAGGTTTTTTAATCGCACAATTAAACTTTTGTGAAACCCATCCTCAGACTACCACCGACTCCTATTATATCATTATCATCTATAAATGGTTGAAGACTTAAAAACTTTATGTCAGGATGCACCCTGATAGTCAATGAAATTATGGTATATCTCGATGGAACTGCGCAGTGCCATCAAGGATGAGGTAAGTAGATGGTTAAATCCTTTTATGTCCATTTCTTTCAGCCCGCTTATAGTTTCCTTCGGCATGCCACCCTCGATCCGATTATAATAGGGATAATTTTTCCATCCTGGATGTTACAGGAGGATCTTAGATTTTCAAGGAGTCTATCGTATTTCTTAATTTTCTCTTCTCTAGCATTTTCTAGGTATCGTCCATCTTCCAGGCGGACAGAGACGTCGACCAGGAAGACCCTTCGCTGGTTTTTAATTACCAGGTCTGGTTTGAACAAGCTGTTGTTGATTCTGATGCTAGGCTCCTTGGAGATAAGATCATCGAGATTCGCCTTTTGATGTTCCTTCATAACGTATTCCAGTATGTCGGTATGTCTCCTCAATCGTCCGGGTTTCGTGAAGGTGCAAAGACCGATAACATGGCCTAATGTCTCGGGTTGTGCTCGACATTTTCTGCAGTTCACGTCTTCAATATTTCTTGTTCGACTCATTGAAACGCGCAAACCCACTTGGTTTGTACGCATTCTGAGGGCAGTTATGTATCGCGAGGGTTTAAGTAATGTTGGGTTCCTGAGCCATTTGTTCCCAATAGCATCATCTTTAAAGGAGGTCACGACCCTTCCCTGACATCTCTGCTTTGACCAATTTTCCAATTTTTTTTTTTTTTGCCTTCCTTTCGAACCTTTCGACGTCTGCTACTTAACATGGCCAGTTTAGTCGGATCCCGTTAGAAAGCTTTTTCAGGCGCTTTTCCAGGTCGGTGGCCTTGCTAAGGCTTTGGATTAATGGATCTGGGTTATTGATGAAATTTATACCGTTCTTAAGTGCGCCACATGTAACGATCCATTCTAACTCAGGAAATCCTAAGCCGCCGTCGCGGGTGCAGGCATAGATGGAGTAATCGGAACGTGAGTGCCCCTGATGAAGAATGTCCTTGATAGAAACGCGAATCATTCTATCTAATTCACGCAGGTAAGTGATACATGGTGGCATAGATATCAAGGAGTAGATATAGTGGGGCAGTATATATCGACTCTTTAACGCGACCTTCTGATGAGGCTTCAATTTCAGGTGTTTCACCCTCTTGATGACCTGCCCCAACTCGGACTTGATCCTCGGCTGTTGAGAGTTTTTCCATGGGAAGATCTTCGCCCCCAGATAAGTAATACACTCATATTTCCTAAGAGAGGGAATCAAATCGCCGTTTTTGCGCCTGATGTTTGAGTTCTTCATGTAGTATGAGTCGTGCGTTGGAACACGCTGGAAACATTGACTCTCTGGTGTAGACAACTATAATCCGATTTTTGACAAAAAGTCTTCTATTGCATGTACTAGGTGGGTAGCGGCTTCGGCGTTCTCTGTCCGTATTGATGGTTCCGCTATGAAGAAATGTTGATGCCGGGGTGAAGGGGGTATGGTGGGCAAGTGCAGTGTGAATGGGATTTTAGGGTCCTGGGTCCTGGCACCTTCTGAAGAAGACGCTCTGAGGAGCGTCTTCTGGTTTTTGCACTATAACCAGCAGTTGGGTTCGTTATTTTCGCGATATTTCCTTTCGGGAAGAGCACTTAAGGATGTTTCTGTTATGCAAATGTGTCTGATATCACATGCGAGAGAAAACAAAGCACACACAACACAAACTTTAGTTGATCTCCGTAGAATGCTCTTAGCAAACAATTTCACCTGGGTACTTGCGTCGGAGCGCAGGTAGTGAGATTTTTACCGGTTGGAGTGTCAAGCTCGACTGACTGAAGGAATAAAAAAAAGTAGTTGCCCGATGGCACATTCATTTATGAGATCTAGCACCAAATTAGGTGCTTAACTGGAAGCATAAATGGGTACGGTGTTGTGATATTTTATTATTTTACAAAAGATAATGAAAATGGTAAACGAAAATTTTTTGTAACCTAATACTTTAAACGAATAAGAAAAATGTTTGTAGAAGAGTTCAATAGAATCCATTATCGCTGAAGGCGTCACATTGTCACTCTTACACTCTGCGCACTTTACTTTAACTGGCTCAAGCTACTGCTGGCTCCGTCGAAGATTGGGCGAATTCGTCCATGATTTTTCGGGACAGACTCTTGGACACCTTGCTCGTTGTGGGGGCGTATCACCTTCCCTCGTTCATTGATGTCTCGTTTTCCGAGAACATATCGCACCCTCGCTTCTAAAGTGACACAACTCAAAATTTACTTTTTCCGGTTAATGATATGGAGAAAATCAGTGAACGAGCCTACATTGAATCATAAAAAAATTTTACCCACATCAGAGGGACCTCCTTTGGGTAAGCGGTATAGTCGTTGACACCCCGATAGTGATTGACACTCTACACACTTAATCCGTCGTAATAACATATTGATCCAACACTCATTCGATGAATGTTTTAGTTCAGTAATTTGGCCCCCTGCTCAGATCGCAATGATATATTTGTCGCGAAGTTGTGTAGTAATGACAATCGGTTCAATCGTTGACGTTTTGTTAAGGAAAGTGACTGCACATATGCGTGAATTTCTTTAGATTGGGGTATCTGAGATATATGGAAGAAATTTTTCAGTGTTCGAAAGTTTTCAAAGATTGGATATTGATATAAACGTACCTACCCTTCATTGATGTTTTTTTTCAGAATAAATTGCATGTCAATGACTGTCTTGTTTATATTACGTCGGAACAATGATTGACATAGGGTGTCTATCACCGTCTGAAAGTATCACATTTTGATATTCGAGTTCATCGCGTATTTGAAAAGTTGGAATATAACTGATTAGCTTTTTATTGTGTTCTCCTTCTTCCGGATCGAATAAACATTGGTTGACACCATGTCAATAACTATTTTCTAGGAGGGTGGTGTCAATCAATAAATATTCCTAGTTAACTACCTTACAGAGTGTTCCTGATGGAGGCCTATGGTCAAAATCGGCTATTTGTTCCTAAAGGCCTTACTTGGTTCACTGACGACTTTGTGGAGTCTACAGGACTTGTTTCAAACTGACCATCCCTCTAGAGAAGAATTATTCTGTAGTACAGGTTGAACTGTACTACTTGTCATCAAGCTGAAGAATATCCAAATATCAGTAGATGGTACTCCGAGAAACTCATGTTGTAACAGTCAGTGAACACTAAAATCCCTCGCTATGACCGAGGTCAAATACTAGGAGAATGCAGGAAATCTCTTTGTGAGCTGGGCTCCTGAAACTTTCTAAAAGTTATTTGGTCTCCGGCTCAGGCTGTGATCTGGCTATGAAAGGGCAGATGTATGGATGAGCACGGACACAATCAGCTTTCATTGGTTGGGAGTCGACGCTTCACATCTACCGTACAACTTTCAGTTCTTCAGGAGATGGCTGGACAGATTATTTTTCTCTGAATGGAGCACGGGAAGTGATCTTAGGCAGTCAAGGCTTCTCATTGGGAGTTATCAATAATGTCTATGTTATTCTTTGATAATTGTTGAAGATGAAATAAATTATTATTATTATTATTGTTTTTCCTCTGGGTCTGAGGTCGAACAACTCCTGAAACTTGAGGGGAAACAGCTGTGACTGGTGAGTGGTGTTTTGAGTGATCAACTGCTTAATAAACATTAAAATCGCTAGTCTCTGGCTGGCCTCTGTACCGTTGGTGAAGGAACACAGATGTTGCTGTTGAACATACCCTGTTTACCTGTAGAAACACATCTGGAAAACCCAATACCCACTTCCTTTTGACAGCATGTCTTGAAGTTTGACTCTCTTATTCTATATATGGTTGAACACTGATAAGAATATCATAAATTCTCATAAATTCATATATTATTACCGAAGTTGAGCCCATTGTGTCTTTTGGTCACCTGTTTCTTCGCCTAACAACAATGATAATAATATCCTAGATCATCAACATGATCCGAATTTACTCCATAATATATAACAATGGCCGGAAACTCCAGAGAGAACAAGTTCGAGGAAACTGCTATTCGTGAAAATATCTTTCACCTGGGAAGAAATGACAGAAAAATTTAGAAAAAAAGGAAAAATATCCAGCTGCGGAGGAGAAGATAAGACCAATTCTCAAAGCCAAAACTGACGCCGAAGAGAAGAAAAAATTGACTGAAGATAAAGAAAGGAACCTGGAAATAAGTCGATTTGTAAAGTCAACATTACTTCATCAGTGATTCATCAAACCGAGCACATCCACAGATACAGCAAGTGCGAAGAATTATGAAAATGCCGGAGTGGTATTGGAAGAAAATACAGAATAATCGGTTGCTGCAAATTTGTATCGTGAGTAATATGCTTTTATAGAGAACATTTCCGTATTTTCCTGATGTTGCTTCATCTGCTGCAACAAGATTACCAAAATTATAGTTGCAAACCATGTGTATCATCATGTTAAAGAGAATACCATATCTTTGGTGAAATGCTGAAGTCACGAATGTGCTTTTTGATGTCCCAGGAAAAACGTGTTTCAAAAATTGAAGACAGTGCTATACACATAGATTCCTTTTCGTTCTACTAGGCTAGAAGTAGGAGAGTAGGATAAGCAAACTCTTTCGCGGTTTTGGCATTGACACCATGACCATAATCGCGATATAGTGCACATATGCGAAAAGCACATTCGTGACGTTGGCATTGTACCGACGATAAAACATAAAACTTACCTTCTGGAAACTTGCCCAAATGAAAAAATTGTTACTTGTTTTGTTCTACATGGAAAAAAGAACTTGAAAATACACAACCCCTTTGAATGTGCATCAATGTTTCTTCTTCTTCATTATTGAATATAGTAAATAATTGATGTTCGGAAAATTGTTCGGATTCGCGCATATGTTGGGTGTGCGCGATAAACGAAATAAAGAATGTGTATTCTGAAACGGGAAATTACAGCAACGCTCAAAATGGCCACCTTGAATTGTATACGAATTTTCTGAAAATTAATGATATCTATATAAAACTGATACAATCCGGCTCGAAGGACCAAAATGTCGTAAACAGACTTTTTCACGAAGGACCTTTTTACCAATAAAATGAAAAACTAATCTTGACGGCAAAATGCTCTCTGAATTTTGTGGACTTACCAAGTTTATGGTGTCATAATCCTTGAGATCGCTCTCACCATTCACTGCAGAAATCAGTTCTGTATCCACTGCAAAAGAACTCGAACAACGAGCGTTGAAACCAAAATTAATTGTCGAAAATTTCGAAATGGAAAAACTATTGATAGATGTATTCGCATTCAATCTCGACTCGATACCGACTGTTCACTGGCCTTGCGTATGGCCACACATGTTTCGGTCCACAAAAAAAGGAAGCATTTCGCATGTATAATAAAATATACCCGAATTTAAATTAACCAAATAAGGAAGTAATCCTGTTCACAACATTAAGAAAGAAGTCGTGAGTGATTCTTCCTTTTTCGCACGTTTCCCATCTGGCTTGCCAGATGTCCTCTGCCTTGACCTTCAATTACATCGCTGCATGGCGTATTGTGTCAAATTGACCTGGAAATATCATTTCATTCTGAAACGTTGTTGAGCGTCCATTTCGTAGTTCGCTCAGACAGTTATTTTTGTCTATTTGCAAATCAACCGGCAGAATTCTAACGATAACTCCTGCAGCTTCTACTGAGACTGAAGCATAACTTTAAGATATTACGCGGGAGACAGTTCTATAGATAGATCTATAATTCCTTTGCACTTTGGAGGAAGGGAGCCGTTTTATCCATATTCGCGACGCGTATATATTGTTCGCAGAGCAGTTTCTGTGTTCTGACTTCAATCTCTCCTCACTTTTTTCCGGAGAGCCATGCAGATTCTTCTCGCCTTAGTTGTTGAATACGCTGCATTCTGCTGGAAATTCAGCTTAGGGTAAATTATGATGGCGAGATATTTGTATGCATTCACCCTCTTGATAACCGAATTATCAATTCGCAGGCGAATGTCTCTGTGATGCACTCGCGGGGGTGATTTATTTATCATGAGAACTTTCTTTTCTTTTGACTCCTTGTAACGAAGTATGAATTTTCTGTGAGAAAAAGTCAGACTTCATTTTAATTTTTTTCATATCAGAATAATTATTTCCTGTTTATATTTAAACAAGTAAATCATTTTCATTTCCAAATTTCTCCGTCCGCATATTTATTTAAATATTTCCGTTTTCCAATAATTCATTTCACAAAATTAGAAATAAACCGTTAAGGTGAAAAAGTATCGGACGATATTATGTTAGCGTTTTTCATAGTGCAGACCGATATGGAAAACGCTGTTTATTTCTGATTATCGGGTTTTTTTGTCTCAAATCTTCGATAAGTCGAAACCGGAGAGATTTTTACCGCCTGGAATATTCGAGAAGTTTGGACGATTTTTCACAGATGTTTTCTGCCCCCTCCCCGAAGGTTATAAAAGGGAGATCGTCACCGATGAGGACTCACTTCCAGTCGACTTCCAGTTTATTCTTAAAGACTTCCCGTTTATTCTTTGAGACTTTTCGGTTTATTCTTCGTTTGACTTTGAGTTGCATTTTCAGTTGAGTTACGATTTGATTTTCGGAGCATTAGTGTGCGGCTTTCGAGTAATTATTGGCGATATTAAGTTTCATTTTTTAGTAGTAACGTACTTTCAGTTCCTTTTTCTTCTTACTTACCGTTCCGCGGTAGTGAAAGTGAAGTCCCTGAGGTAAGAATCATTTCCCGTTTTATGAGAATCTAGTGTTTCGATGCAATTGGTTTTACACGTTCGTACTGAACCCCTTTTTTTTGCCGTCCGATTGGAATCCTAAGCCACACACCTGACACGGAGTGGAGACTCACATCAGGTGGATGACTGGGGATTACCGACACCGTCAGTAGGGGTCCGAAGCAGAAAAACACTGGGTTCGATCATTGTTCAATACCTCCTGATTGGGTTCTAATGCTGGTAGCCAACTCATTCGTAAACTAATTACCGTCCGAAGTCACCATAATAAGTCTACCTGATCACCTTTACTTTTCATCTCATTGTATCATATGTGTTGCTATTTTCCTTTAATATTATTTTGAAATACTCAGTCTGACAGTTTGACCGTACCCATATATATTGTAAATAAATTTTTGTCATTGTGTTTCAATAAATGTTAAAACCACAGTCTTATGAATCACTGGTTGTCGCTACTACCTTAGACAACACCGAACCCTTCTTCGACTAGTAGCTGCCTAGGTGGGTTTGCTATTTCCCCATATAGGAAAAAATAGCTGGCGCCCGAAGGACCTTTTGGCCAAGTGAGTCCCCAGATAAGAGAGGGCGAGCAACACCGTTACAAAATTGGCGCCCGAGCAGGGACTCAAAGACAAAAAGACCTGGAGACCAGAAGAGACTAATTCCGAAGGACCTAGATCAAGGGGACATATTTAAGATTACAGAGAATCCGATCAAAGTAAGTTTTTCTAATTACTTCCTGTGCTGAGTATTTTCCTGAAGTGAAATCCGAATGAAATAAAAACATTGCTGTGTTTTATTACCTGTGAACGTTTATTGAACTGTATAATTTTGATTTCCCATTGAAAACTGTTGATTTTTCCCATAAGTGTGATTTTTCATTGGACCTGACAGAGTGAAATAAAGTGAGTACAAATTTTCGATTGCAACCTGCCGAATTGAACTTTATTATTTATTTTGCAAACTCTTATTCCTTCATTGCACTGATTATTTCATTCATTATTGAAATTTCCATCAAAAAGGATCGTATTAAATGCATTTGTTTGCTTTCTTTCATCTTCTGTTTGAAATCTGTTTTCTGCTTTGATTCCTGTAATGACCAATTTGTTCACAGTTATAACACTTCACATTGACAGTCTTGACGTTTGACTTCTGCGCTTGTGAATTGAGGTTTCCAGTGCTGCTACCTGAAGTAATGCCATTTTTCTTTACCATAGAATTAAATTTATCGAAATGTCTACGTTGATGACTTTGCGTATGCGTACTGATCAACGCACTGTCTACGTAACTTTTGTCTGGTTCCATGTCAATCAATTTTGACTTAATGGCGTCTGTCGATATCTGGATTCCAGAATTTTCTATCGCCATCAGCATCGGGGCATATTTTTTACTTAAACCAGCTAGCATAATCGATCCGATCCACTCGTCACTAATATTGAATCCAGTACCTGCCAATTTTTGACCTGCTTCAACAATTTGAGTAACATACGACGTCATCGATGTACAATCGTCGAGACGAATTGAGATGAGATTTCTTAATAGGCTTATTCTTCTTGTGAATCCAGAATCATAAGATATAGCTTTCAATTTATCCCATAACTCTTTCGTTGTCTTGACTTCCCTGATGTGTACATATATGGATGGATCTATTGTTAAAATAAGTTTAGCTCGTGTTTTCGCATCTTCAACATCTGCGGCTCCATCAGTTGTTACCGGTTGTGTAGGATCTCTTTTTATAAAATCGAGTTTTCCTTCCAGTACAAGGAAATTCTCCGCGGCGAAGCACCATTCACTATGATTGTCGCGTCCTTTCAATTTAGGCACGTTAACTAAAACGTTCGAACCCGTGGCCATTTTGGCAATAAACTTAATCGTCTTTTATCGAAGAAATCACACAGCGAAAAAATTATTCTAACTGAATATTATCGTCTGTAAGAGTCTGAAAAAAGTTTCAAGAAATATTTCTGCTTGAAAAAAAAACACAGCACACTGAAAATCCCGATACGTGATATCTCTTAGCACATAACCTGTGATTCAAACTACGTTTTCTCAACGACTGACTTTATTCTCTCAACGATTACACGCATGTCTGTATGTGTTATATCATAGAACATACTATCAACATATCATAGAGTGACATAAATGTATAAAAATATAAATGAAATATTTTGCATTAACAACATTAATTATAACTGTTCTTTATTGATTGGCCTTCAGCCTTTCATTTTGAACTTTATCAAAAATCATTCAAGATATTTAATTTAAACTATATTTTATTGAATTAATTTCTTTTTTATGTCTCGATATTGAATCTCTTAGAAGATTTGAATTTATTAATTAGATTACGAAATAAACTTTATTTCTTCGTATTCCACACAAGTGGTATTGATTAACTTCGTAAAAAAACAACGGTTACTATCCTAATTTTTTTTTTCTAATTCTGCGTCAAATCTGTTCATTCTGTTACCTCTCGTAGAACAAAACTATGCTAGAATATTTCATTCTTACATAGTTTTCATGATTATATTTTTAATTGATGTCAAGTTGGCCTGCTGCCAGAGATTTATTTATTATCTGTCAAATTTATGACAGTCTAAACAGTTCTGCCAATCAATATTTTTCAACGCAAAAATCACTAAACGATATTTGTGGCAAATTTCATCAGTTTCGATGAAGATTCAACGAATAAGCGAAAATAATGTGTGATACTTCTCTTGCGTTTTCCAACTTTGTTCATTTCATATTTTTCTCATTGTTTCTTACATCGTCATTAATACTATCACTTTGCAAAATGTGTTAATCTATTTCTTCATATAAATTATCAATTATTAGCAATTTAATTTTTCCTTATTCCTAATGTCACAAAAAAAATATATTATAGAAGGTTAAGACCACTATAGAACACCTTCAAAATATTTTCTCTTGACATTATCTCGAAAAATATAAGGAAAGCTTGAATTTCAGTTTTCATGTTCATCCAGGGTGTTTCTCTGAAAAATGAATATATATTGTAATGTATTTCATCAAGAAAAGACTGTTTTTTTTTGGAATTTCATATATTTCAAGTATTGAAATTCAATGAAAATAAATTATGTGAAATGTAATGTCAAAGATAATACAACAATTATAACACAATAATATTAATAAGTATAATCTAAGAAATGAGGAACGAATAATCGAATAACACAAACTCAACAATAAAACAAGAACAGTAAGTAGAATACAATACATACAAAAACTGTCTCATGTTTCAAAAACTTCAGGATTTTCATTCCCCGTCGCTGAAACAAAACCAATAAAAATTTTCAAATGACTCTTTTCAAGGAGCTTCGATTATCTCTTCTGCCAGCTGCTTTCGGTCAGTTGCCCGGTTTCTTTGTGTTTCAAGGCAGGGGGCAGCTCGTCTTTTTCTCCATGATGTCGGGGGAGTTGTCCGTAAGAGCTCGGCCTACTTTCCCGACCCAGCCGTATTTTTAGATTATGTTCAGGGCATAGTCATGGATTGCCTATTGTTTGTTCACACCGGTACATTTTTCTGCTGCAAATCTCCTTCATCGTATAGCGATGGTGCGACATCCAGTATGTGCTGCATGACCGGGTCTTCTACGATGGGTTGAAAATTCTCCGGGATTGGCACGAGTCCAATAGTTAGCGGCACCACCAACTCAGGTTCAGCCTGAGTTTCCTCGATAATGAGGTCTAGTTCTTCTTGTAATAATCTCTCTTGCTTTGTTTTCTGGGCCGTTTCCTCGATCTTCTTGCACTCCCAATGATGGTGTTCTGCAATTCGAGTGTTCTCTTTCGCTTCCTTATGGTCTCCTCAGATCTGCCGGATAAGCCACTCAGGTGAGCGAGTAGGTTGCTTCCGCTGTACTCGGCCTCTTCCGCAGCAAGTTCAATCACCTCTTCATTAAACCATGGTATCCTCGAGCTGGCAGCTGCTTCTTCTACCTCATAGATCTTGCCGAATTCCTCCTCCCAAAGGGTACGTATTGTTATGAAATTTTGTTATGGTTCTATATTTATATTTAAATTTTGATTATTTAAAAAGGATACATAGTACGTTACCTGGTTGAAACTATATCATAACATAATTGCAAGTACATGAATCAAAATTCAAAAGTTTCAACATTTAAATTTATTGTTTACATTCCAGAGATCATTTCAATTCAAAATTTTCATAGTAAATTTCATATGTAATTATCAATTGTAGTATTCGATTTCCAAATTCATTGAGATAAATTGCTGGTTTCTTGATGAGGCTAAAATTGAAAGATTTTGATAAGAAAAATGTAAATAAATTTTATGTTATTGTATTATGTATTAGTGTTAAGAAATCTAGAGAGTAAGGACTTTTGAGGAGTGAAACCAGGGAGACGAAAAAGAATTGAAGGAGGGGAAGTATAAGAAAATTGGGAATCGAGAAGGATGGAAAAATAAAAACTATATGATATAGATGAAGAAATGGATAAATGGTGAATGATTTACCAATATAATATAGTGTGATTAGTATATGAATGGAAATGGTAATATGAAGAATGGTGACAGTTGATATGGACTTACAAAAACAAGAAATAAAGACATTGGACCAGTAATCTGAAGAATATATTACTGAAAATAAACATTCAAGAGATTAGTGTTTTGAAGCAGACTGTGAAATCCGAAAGTGAGATAAGTGAGTTAACTCATAAAAATTAAATAACCTAAAAATTAACCTATTTTTATGAACATTGAACAAAAATCAACCATAGAAGTAGGTAATTATTCTTTATTATTATTAGAATAGTTTGATATTGAAATCAAATTCAATATTAATTAGTTATTGAGAGTTTATTGTATTTGATAAAATTTAAATTATAATATTTTAAAATTCAAATCAAAATCTTTCAATTTTAATTGAAATAAAATTTTTGAACCCTCAATTGAGATAGAGTCTAGGCCAGGTAAATTTTCAAAATTCAAAATTCTATATTTTTATAATTTTGGTTCCTTGAAATTCAAATTAAATTCAAAAAAATTTTAAAGATAAATAAAAGGAACCATAACAAAAATGGCGCCCAACGCGTGGCTTGAATTATAAGAAATTTTTCTATTTATTGAATTTCAGTTATTTATATTTGTATGAAATTTTAATCAAGTAACATAGTAAAATGAATACCAGAAGTAAAACAACAATGGGAGAAAGAGAAGAGCAAGAAGAAAATATAAGTGGAAATGTAGGTGATCAAGGTAGAGATACATCTGGCATAATGAATATGTTATTAGAGATTACACAAAATATAGAAAAACAAATGAAAGAAATGAATAGAAAATTAGAAGAAAAATATGATAATATTAGAACGGATGTCAATAATACATTAACAATTCAGAGAGAAGAATTTCTTACTAAAATAAATGAAAATGAAAATAAAATAAATCAGATTAACCAAAAAGTTGAAAATAAGATAGAAATTGTTATAGATAAGATGAATCAATATAAAAAAAATTCTAGAGAAGAAATCGAAAAAAAAATAGAAGAACAAGAAAAAAAAATTCCAATTTTAAAAACAGTACAAGAAGAAAGCAATCACATTTTATTGAAAGAAATTCAAAGACATAAAACAGATCAAATTCCTAGTATTATGATGAATACCGAAAATAATCAAAAATTCAATGGAAATATAAAACATTTACATCCAAAAATATTTATTAATGATATTAAAAATAAATTGAAATTAATATATGATTGGGAAGATCAAAAGGAGATGATAAAAACACATTTAAATTCAAGTGCTGCAATATGGTTCATAAGTCGAGAAGAAGAAATTCTCAACATGAATCAATTTGAAAAGAGATTTTCAGATTATTTCTGGGGATTTGTACAACAGAACAATGTGAGACAAGAATTAATATGGGGAAATTTCAATTATAATAGAAGTAATAATTTAAATGATTATTTTTTAAAATTATATAATATGGCAAAACATCTCGACCCAAAAATGCAACAGGAAGAGATAATAAAATGTATAAGTCGACATTTTGGCCCAGAGATTGAAAGATATGTTTTATTCAATCAAATTAATACATTGGATAAATTTTCTACATATTTAAACACAATAGAAAATGATTTGAAACAAAGAAATGGAACATATGAGATTTACAATAAGAATGGTGATAATGGAAGGGGAAGAAAAGATTGTAAAAATTGAATTGAGGATTATTATTGAAGGAAAAATTAAATGAAACAGACTTGAATTGATAAAAAATTAAGTGTTATACATATTGAGTGAGTGCAATTAATATACAAATGGAAATGGAAATATAATTAATGGTAAAAGAAGATTTCAACTTACGAAGAAAGAAAGCCGATAGGACCAGTTATTTCAGAAATATTCATTGAAGAATAATTTCAAGAGACTATTTAGAAATATTGTAGCAGATTGTGATGATTGAAAGTGAGTGACTTATTAACATTAACCAATTTTCGACATAACCTTATAGGAACATTGAACTGATTTGAAAACCATAGAATTAGTGATAGTGTTTATTTTTCTTGTTTATTGATAGATTAATATAGAAATTGAATTGAATATCTAGTAGTTAATAAGATTTCATTAAATTCAAAGAATTATCAATTATAATATTTTAAAATCAAAATCTGTCAAGTTTTATTGAACCCTCAATTGAGATAAGAATCAAGGCCAGGTAAAATTTTCAAATTTTACAAATTCTATATTTTTGTTATAAATTTGGTTCCTCAAAATTCAAATTAAATTGAGAAATTTTAAAGATAAATAAAAGGAACCATAACAGTATCTTTTGGAGATGTCTTAAGCCTTGCATATAATTCATGAGATTATTGGTGCATGTGAGGACGAATATTTATTTCTTAGAAAAAAAGTCCATTATTATCGAACAAAAAACGCAGGAGAACATTGAATTCTAAACCATAAAACTAGTAGATATGTTAAATCAGGTCTGTATCAATGCAAGGCCATCGCTAGACATTTTGCCGCCCCGGCAAAATAAAATTTCGTCTCTCCGGCTCTATGTAGAAGTTCAATGAATTCACTTCGTTTCAAAGACATCCTGGATTTTTATCATCACTATTGCCTGCTTCCATGGCAGCACAGCACTCAGATGTAAGAAAAATTCAAGACCATGTTATCCAGATTACATGTAGATTTTTTCACCTTTTTCGTTTTTCGATTCGATATTCGACCCCATGACATTTTTTTCCTTTACGGTTCTCGACTGAAAAAATTGATCCAGCTAATGTGAGCAATCAATGTTAATGTTGAATCGAATGAGCCCATGAGATTTTTGGACTAAGAGGACCTTATGCGAGATATGAGGCCCAACTTAGACATTTTGAATACAAACTCGTGGTTTTCATTGCAGAGTTGGATTAAGCGGGAAAATTTTCAACCGAATTCGTTAAAACCATATTTGGACCCTATAAAAAATCTGTCGCTGTTTGCATCCATGTTTAATATAAAATAATGTAAATGATGACAGGAATTTGGACTTTTGGTATCTTTTTAATTTTCTATGAAATCTATTGCCGACGTTTCGGAGTAATTCACTCCTTTTTCAAGGCTACAAGAAAATGTATATGAAAATGTGTCTCTGTGTCTTCTTGTTATGAACTTATGTCGATTACCGTTTGATCCACAAGATGTCTCTGGGGTGTTTGACTTTCCACTAAGGATAGGAAAGAAGAAGAAGAAAAATTGAACAATAACCATAAAGATTTTGAACTTAACCTCTCAAATTAATATTCAACTATTTCCAACTGTCGTATCTACACAATATGAGCGAAGAGATTCAAATATTGGTTTTCAGTGAAAATTGAGGTGAGTGGTTTGTTCAGGCACCTCCCAAAAGACTGCCCGAACGCCTATTTCCACGCGAATGTTAATGATGGTGGCCTAGGAATTCCGTCACTTCGGTGGTCGGCTCCTTTAAATCGCTTGAGGACGATTGGAAGACTCAGGAAAAATCAATACCTGAATGATAACAATGCATCAACGTACCTGATGTTAGAATCAGCTGAGACTGGCAAAAGACTCAAAACGAATGATAATTCCAATATAACATCAAGAGCTGCACTTGACAGGATGTGGGCTGAAATTCTTTATAAGTCCATTGATGGAGGTCCACTAAGACACTCAGCTGATGTGAGAGGTCAGCACGCTTGGATCAACTCCCCCACCAAATTCCTGTCGGGGCGAGATTTCGTCAACTGTAGCAAAGCGAGAATTGGAGCGTTTCCGTCTGTCTCTCGAACAACTAGAGGCAGACCCACAGACAGATCATGTAGAGCAGGATGTAATCTTCCTGAGACGAACAACCACATTATCCAGGTCTGCAAAAGAACACATGGCATTCGCATAAGAAGGCACAACGCCAATTACATTGCACGAAGCCTCATCAACAAAGGTTACCAAGTCGAATGCGAACCAATATTCACAACATCAGAAGGCAACAGAAAACCAGACATAATAGCTACTCTGGGAAATACCAGCTTCATACTTGATGCACAAGTCGTGAGCGAACAAGGCGACTTACAAAGACTCAACTCAAGCAAGATCAACTATTACGAGCACAACACCTCGCTCGAGGCCCTAATCAAAACAAAATATGGGTCGGATTTGGTACTTACCTACGCTATAACACTAAACTGGAGAGGCGTATGGTCAAAACAATCAGCCGAAGATCTTCTAAGCCTGGGCTTCATTAGGAAACAAGATCTTCCTGTGGTATCCTCCAGGGTCCTGGTCGGGTCCGTAGCTGCCTGGAACACGTTCAATAGGTCAACTTCCATGAATGGCGGCAGATATGGTGCAAGACGACGGCAAGGTATTGGGTGAAGACGTGTGTGGTGCGTTACACGGATGGGCTTGGCGACGACTGGAATGGTAATGGAAATGGCTTGGTTTATGGAATGGAGCGGCTTTTGTGTTTTGAATACATTGTTAAATTTGTCATATCTTAAATTTGTATTAGGGATTAATCAGTTTTCATCATTTCATTAAATTAAATATTATTTTAATTTATTGTAGTTAGGTTTTCGGGCATACTATTACTTAGCTGCCTGGTACTTATTACCAGGCATAATGTTATTTATGATGTACTTGTACGATAATAAATAATTAAATAGCCATTTTCATATACATTTTCTTGTAGCCTTGAAAAAGTAGTGAATTACTCCGAAACGTCGGCAATAGATTTCATAGAAAATTAAAGAGATACCAAAAGTCCAAATTCCTGTCATCATTTACATTATCCTATAAAAAATGTTTTGTCCAAAAATTCTCGGTATTATTCAAACCAGTATACGGAAATTCAGATTCCGAACTTGAGGTCCTCAGTAATTTTTTTTTCAGGGAATCGATTGGACCTATCAGATTTTGCGCTCTATGGGGCTTATGCGTGATATGAGGACAAACTTTGAATTTCAAACGAATGCTGCATGAAGCCCAAAAATGGACGAGAAAAAATTTTGTTTAACCAATTCGGATGTGAAATTCACCGCTGAATAGAAATTTGAAATTAAAGAGGAAGGATTGTATTTGAAATTGTAAAGTTGCACCTCTCATCTCGTATAATTCTTTCCAAAAATCTGATGAGTTCAATCAATTTATCGAGAAAAATTTCTACGAAACTCAGTATCGGAACATGGAATTTTTGCACCTGTGCGGGAATTACATACACCGTCGTGTCCAGACTTTTGAACCATCATATCCTTCTATTATGATTATTATCAAGTAAATGAAAAACACTAGTCAGCTACAAATTCCAGTCAGGCATCCTTTCAACTCATTCAAAAGCGTCTTTTCGAATTTTGAAATGACAGCGCTATGTGTGTACTTGAGACGATCGATAAAAAAACCCAAAAAAAATAACCAAGGTCAAAAAGACGTCTCAAAGTCTTGGCATCTGTTGGACTTCACATTTAATAACAAGCGACATTTATATTTTGAAAAAAAAAATTTAGTATAAAAAGGCTGATTTGCCGCCCCTAGAATTTGCCGCTCCGGAAGGGTTCTCGGTTTGTTGGCCCTAGCGGCGGCCTTGTGTATCATGCCCTTGAATTCTATAATCACCTACCGTTCAAGTACAAATGTATTACTTGTGATAAAATTTAAAAAAAATATATAAAAAAACTCTTGGATAAGGCATATTAAAGTATAAAAGACTATCTGAATAATGATGTATTTTTGTTGGAACTTTATTACCTACTTTATATTGTCGGCTGTGGCAGAGTTGAGTCCCTACCACATAAAATGACAAAAGTGTCCAATTGGTCATACTTAAAGAGTGCAGCGACACAATTTCGTCGCTAAGCGATTAATATACATAGCGACGGTAAAGGAATGGATGATCACCGAGGACCACACATTAGAGATCGAAGAGGAGTGTGTAAAATCCGGACATACTGTTCGAGAAGGACAATCAGATTGTGGTGGCTTACGTGGGAGTATCCTGAGAGTCTCCCCGATTACTCAGTGAGTCTTACCACTTTAAGAAAGCAATATATAATCAATCTGAATTCGTGGTAGTCGTGAAAGAGAATGAAAGAACCCAGGCAAGGACATCAAGGTGCTGCCTTTCATCATGGGAGCGAGAGGCCTCTAGTGCAAAGAGAGCTCCCCCCTGCTTAAAACTCTCAAAATTATCACCTCGCATAATAGAAGGGAGCTCGTGATGACGACAATGTATGGGGAGGATGGTCAATTCACGCGGAAGTATGTCGCAAGGCGTGGTGATGTCCCAAAATCTATGCTACCTCTGGCGACAATAACAAAGAGACAATCTCCTTTCGTGTTTGTGATGTGCGGGACTGTCAAATGGTCTCTAATCGAGTGATAAAGTGATCATTGTGGAAACTTTATTCTGTCTATCTCTCCTGCATGAACTTTTCATGCGTACAAATTGTATATATGTTATATACTGAATTTTCTTGTAATTATTCTTGTATTCTAACACATGTTAGAATAAAGATATTTGAATAGCCAAATTAGAGAAGCGCTTGAAAGGATCAACGAGATTCTTACTGTCCCTACCTCACTGTTCTAACTGCAGTGGTCACTTCGCGGATGCTGTGCACGATACTGCAAACCCCAAATGTCCAGCTGACCTTTCTTTCCTCGCGCGCAACAAACAAAACAACGATGATCGATTATTCATGAATAAGAGACTTAGTATCATTCAATGCTCAGCTTTCCGCGGTGGTCTCTTCTGAAATCTGTACCATCGTTTCTCCTAGGTCTATTGATGTTGTTCTCGAACAGGGGCCCTATCACGCCTGCGAGGGCATTAGATGCCTTGGATCTATCTTTTACCCACCACTGTGACTCCCATATTACTGCGATCCGTCTTAGGGTTTGTAGGTCATTACTTACCCTGGTTAAAGTATATTGTCAATTTAAGTCCAACATTCGTCCTTTTCTCGACCTCCTGGAACGTATCATCTCTACCCTCTCGACTTCTCAATTATTTATCTGCATGGACTCCGATGCAAAGTCCCCAATGTGGTTTTCGGTAACGATCAGTCGATCGTTCCAGCCTTTCTGCGGTTGTCTGTCTGCAATCAGCCTGGTCAGCCATCCACATTTTGGACCGTCCTACCAATTATGGTAGGGACGGGGGGGATACCCAAGGAGACTATTTCCTCCCTAGCTAGTCTACGCATTAGAGAAAAATCAACGACGCGGGCAGCAAGACCACTGGCCACTTGCGGGTTCTGAAAATCTCAATCAAAGCATTTGGCACTCAGCTGTCTAGTACTGGCTTGTGTCTGTGAGGTGTTTTGTACTTAAAAATGTAGAATTATAATTTTTTTATAATTATTTGTTTTGTCCATATACCCTACCCCTATTGGTAGTCACCTATTTTATCTAGACATTGATGTGCCTGAAGTATTTTTGGGTATATGAATGTCTGATTTTCTTTTGTAGAGGAAAGGAAAAGTTCAGTTGATAACTAAAAATGTATTTTCTTTCACGGTTGTACATCGACTACTTATGCTAATTATTAACCCACCTAGTAGACAACATTCAGGGAGGGGAGATGCGCAAAGGTACTAATCATAATAGATTTTAATATACTACATTCTTCCCCCTTTACAATTAAGCAACAAGAAGTTTTTATAGCAGGTAAGTTAACATATCTATACATTCCAATTTAATAAAATTTCACAATCACTAAATATAACTAATTTACATATTGACATTCCAGTTATCCTGGTACAAAACGTTCTGGAGGTTTTACAACTCTTTTTGGTCTATGACAGTTACCAACGAATGAACCTGCCTCCACATTATCCCTATTTACATTTGTACCTGAGCTTGGATTAGAAACAGATTCATTATTTATTACATTTTCTACAGGATAACTTATATCATTACATGTTTTCATAATTTGATTTGAATGCCTTTTCCATGTCTTATCTAAACTGAGAATTTTAACTAAAAATGTTACTTTACCAATTTTCTTAATTATTTGACCTTTAATCCAATTTACCGAATTTGGATCTCTATAATCTTTAACCATAACAATATCATAAACTTCAAACTTAACTTTATTTTTACCTCTGAAGTTATCCTTTTGTATTTGTTGATTATGTTTAACTGTATTTTCTACAGATTTACAGGGTGATTTATTTAACATAGCGTCAAATCTGGTTCTCAGGTTTCTGCCAAACATTAGTTGAGCTGGGCTCACTCCAGTAGTCGAGTGCTTAGTAGTTCGGTAATCTAATAGAAATCTTGATAGGATTGTATTAGTATCCAAAGGAGTGTTCTCCGAAAACGACCTCTTGAGACAATATTTAATAGTTTTAACAGAACTCTCCGCAGCACCATTTGATTGAGGGTGAAAAGGCGGACTAGTAACATGAGAAATATTATTATTCTTTAGAAAATCTTGGAAATCTGTTGAAGTAAAACAAGAAGCGTTATCTGAAACGATTGTTTCAGGTGAACCAAATCTGGCAAAAGATTGTCTTAAAAATCTAACCATCATCTGAGTACTTGTAGATGCAGATTCAAAAACTTCAAGCCATTTAGAATGAGCATCCACAATAACCAGGTAATGTTTATTTCTAATAGGTCCCAAATAATCAACATGTAATCTTTGCCACACTTCCTTAAGCCATTTCCATTCTGCCATAGGAACTTTGCGAGGATTATTAGAATTTCTTGAACATCCAATACATTTTTTTACTAAATTTTCAATATCTTGACTCAGGTTAGGCCACCAAAAATGAGATCTGGCAATATTTTTCATTTTCACAATACCCAAATGACTCAAATGCAAATTTTCGAGAAATCTCCGACGCAATTTAGAGGGAACTATAATCCTATGATTCCAAAACAAACATTGATCAGATATGGCAAATTCCGATCTTCTTGAAAAATAAGGTCGGATACTTGGATTGTCCATATACTTTGGCCAACCCTTGATCATAAAATTTTTAACTTCAGCCAATTCAACATCTATAAGTGTTTCTTTTTGAACTTCATCAAAGTTTATAGGAAACAGATCACTTTTTGCTAAGAAATTACAATAAGGTAAATCAATATCATTCTGAAATGTCTTGTATTGAATTCTCATCTAACATTCTGGACAGTGCATCTGCATTGTTTTCTGTAGATTTTACGTATTCAATTTCGTAATCGTAGTTCGAAAGAATAACTGCCCAACGTTTCAGTCTATTTGCAGAAAATTGTGGAATGGATGTTTTATTTCCAAAAATGGCCATCAAAGGCTTATTATCCGTTACCAGAGTAAATTTTTTGGCGTATAAATATTGATGAAATTTTAAAACTCCGAAAATTATAGCTAGGCCCTCACGTTCTATTTATGAATAATTTTTTTCAGCCCTGGTTAATGACTTAGAAGCATAAGCAATAGGTCTTTCATCCCCTGAAGGATACGTATGGCTCAATATGGCCCCAATACCATGCGGACTAGCATCTATAGTCAATTTTATTTCTAAATTTGGATTGAAATGGACTAATACTTCTGTTGATTTCAAAAGAGATTTGATATTTTGAAAAGATTTTTTGCAACTTTCCGTCCATTTCCACTTTGTATCTTTTCGAAGTAATTGATGCAATGGATAGAGAACAGTAGAAAGATTTTTAACAAATTTACCATAGTAGTTGACCATGCCTAAAAATGACTGTAGCTCACTAACATTCTTAGGTTCCATGAAATTTTCTATTGCCAAGGTTTTAGCTTTACTTGTGTGCAAACCATTTTTATCTATTATATAGCCCAAATATTCAACATTATTTTGAAAAAATTTACATTTCGATTGGCTCAAATTGAGACCAGAATTTCTTTATATTTTTAAAACTTCTCTTAATCTATTCAAATGTTCTATTTCATCTTTACCAGTGACCAAAATGTCATCTAGAAATACTACTACTCCTTCCGAACCACTTTGTAATGATTCCATCAATTTTTGAAATTTGGATGGTGCTGAGGAAATTCCGTAAGTTAGTCTATTATATTTGAACAAACCCTTATGTGTTACAATAGTTGTAAGTTCCTTTGACTCTTCATCTAGGTAGATTTGTTGATATGCATCAGAGAGGTCCATTTTCGAAAACTGAGATCCTCCTTGTAGACGTCCAAACAAATCCTCAATTCGTGGAAGAGGGTATTGGTCGACTTCAATACATGGGTTAATGGTAACCTTGTAGTCGCCACATAGCCTCACAGACCCATTTTTCTTCAGTACAGGTACTACTGGAGTGCCCCATCTACAATAATCCACAGAAGAGATTATGCCTAAAGAGAGAAGACGATTAATTTCATTTTCAACAAGTTCTTGTAAAGCATATGGAATAGGACGAGCTCTAAAAAACTTTGGCGTAACTGCAGTGTCCTTTAATTTTAGATTGATAGTGCCTTTACTAAATTTTCCTAAACCTTCGGAAAAAACTTCAGGAAATTCGGCAAATAAACATTCAGTCTTACTATCAACACTTCCATGAATAAACCTGAAAATAGAAAAACCAATATTATATGCATTCATAAAATCTCTACCCAAAATTGGTACACCACCGTCTTTCATAACGTGAAAATTTATTTCATTAACAACATTTTTATATTTTACATTTAATGGTAATATGCCTTAAGGTTGAACTTTAGTTCCATTATAAAAGTATAAAGACTTATCAGATGGTTTCAACTTGTGCGTTCTTTTAAATTTGTTCTCGAATAATTTCTCTGAAATGCAAGAAACACTAGCTCCCGAATCTTTCTGACAAGAGATTACGAATGATTCTATCATTACACCAATCTGAAAAGGAATCTCTTCATTGTCTTCATTCAGAACATATAATGGAAAATCATCTGTTTTATCAGAAATTTCATCAGAAGCATTGTTGATATAATTATGTTGATTTTTGTTTTTTCTACTAAAACAAATATCTGAAAGATGACCTTTCTTTCCACAAAAATTACAAGATTTATTTTTGAAATAGCACTTATCTTTTGTGTGTCCTTTTTTTCCACAACACGAGCATCCATGTTGTTTTGTTTTCCATGATGAATTATCTGCGGCTGCGTGTCTCTGCTGTCCTGGGTTGACACCGTGCTTGACTGGTTCACCTTCCCTGTGACGTGGCCTGTCATTACTGCGGTCTTGATCGATTGCGAAATTTGATAACTTTGGGATGCCGCCATTTTGTTTTATGCTACGGTGATCGCTTGCTCAAATGTGATTTATTTGTCTTCTTCCAGGAGTCTGTCTAAAATCATCCCCTTTCCGAAACCACAGACGAAACAATCTCGCAAACAAATGTCCAATTCAGCCCCAAATTCGCAAGAGACTGCCAAACTCCTTATTCGTGCTGCCCACTCTCGAATTCCTTCTTCCGGCTCTTTTCTTGAAGCGAAAAATTTAAAACGTTCCGCTAACACTGATTTCTTCGGTTGAAAATGTTTATCAAATAACTGTATCAGGGCATCGAAAGTTTTTTCTTCAGGCAATTCCGGACTACATATGTTGAATATTATCTTATAAGATTCTTCATCTAGCATGTTAAGAAAAATTGCACGTTTTTTTTTTCAGCGTCCGTTAAATTATTAGCACTGAAATAATTTTTTAACCTTGCCTTGTAAATATTCCAATCGGTGATATTGAGCTGAAATTCTCGTAGCTGATCGATGAAAGATGTAGCTGCTGCTTGATCGTCCGGCATGATGAACACGTGTGTAACTGATTAGTTCACTTCACCTTAATTAATTTTCGTAAATACAATTATTTAACTAGGAAATATATCTTTAATGTCCGTTTTCCTCGTCGCCACTGAAGTATTTTTGGGTATATGAATGTCTGATTTTCTTTTGTACAGGAAAGGAAAAGTTCAGTTGATTACTAAAAATGTATTTTCCTTCACGATTGTACATCGACTACTTATGCTAATTATTAACCCACCTAGTAGACAACATTCAGGGAGGGGAGATGCGCAAAGGTACTAATCATAATAGATTTGAATATACTACAGGGCCTGCGACACGGCTGGAGCGGATAGTCTCTAAAAAGGTATCAAGCGACACCCTCCGCATGAATTTCCTCAGGTACCGTTCGCATACCACTTTTACAAGAGCACTATATAACATGGTTGAGATGTTTGATGGTGGGAGCAAAAGAATAACTTACATTGGTGAAGTCAACAAGAGGTAGTCCTGGGTCTAGGTCTACAGCTGGGGGCTGATGTATCGAAAAGTAATTAGATAACGATTACATCGTCGACCGAGCTGGAAGTAAGGAGCCAGTGCTCTGAGCTACTGCAGACAGAAGGTATCCCACAACCAATAATTAATAACATTCGTTACATTTACGAAAACAACAATACTACAGCACGGCAACTGGCAGTCGGAGCAAATACACCCAACATGTGGTTTGAGGCAAGGTGATCCCTTGTCTCCGAACATCTTCAATATTGTAATCAATGCTCTTCTCGGTGCCCTGGAATCTGGAATAGAAGTAGTTCTAGACTACAATAAACTCAATATTTTTTCGTTTGCCGATGATCTTATTCTTCTGGCTACAACCAAAGGAGGACTGCAAAGCCTTATAGATAGGGTAACAAACTTCCTGAAAAAGTGCGGCCTGGAACACTTTCCATGAGAAACTCATTTCGACTATGAATGTTTTTTGGTTCCATTTCCACCTATGCCAGATACGTTTGAGCGGATACCGAACCGGTTCGGAGATTGCAAATTGTGCGAGAAGTAAAAAATTTTCATTCGAGCAACCATCAGACTTTATATTTTAAATAATCATTGTATTCCTCTGAATGTTGCTTTTTCAACTTACGAAATTCTGTCGACAACAACAGGGTTATCAATCCTTTTGCCATCGAAAGCATTCGTCTCAAGTTGTTTAGAACCAACTTCATTGGGTGATCTCAACATCCCGTTTGTCATTTCTTTGAGTTCTTCTAAATCTATTTTAGTACGCGATAAGTCATCTGCTGTAACATTTTCCGAACCTTTCACATAATATTGAATTAAATCAAAAATTAAATATTTATTCACAATATACATGTGATTGAGTCGACAGCATTGTTCATTCTCCTTAATTCTCGTATTGATATTTCGCTTCATTGTACCAATGTAGACTTTGCCGTAGTCACAAGGTATCCTATAAATACCGGGTTGAGAAAGTGGGTTGACTTTGTCTTTGGTAGTTCTGATCATATGGCCAAGTTTTTGAGTTGGCTTATAGACAGTCTCTATATTGTGCCTCTCTAGTATTCTATCAATTCTATCGGTGACCTTGGGGCTCTTCCATTGGGGGTGTGTTGTAATGTTTTATCATCACGTGTGGAAATGTTTGGTCTTATTGCCCTCTTAATTTCTTTAGCATTTTATCCGTTAGCGAATGCATGCAGTATATGTTCAAGTTCATCCTCCAGAAATTCCGGCTCGCACAATCGTCGGGCTCTCTCTTTGAGTGTTTTTATAACTCCTTCTGTTGAGGGCGATTATTGGACTGCTTGTGTAGATACCTGTCAGAGTGGGTTGGTTTTCTATAAACCTTGTGTCCTAGCTTCCCATCAGGCTTTCTAGTAACCAAGACGTCTAGAAAGGGTAGAGCACCATCCTTCTCAATTTCCATAGGGAATATTTGGGTGACTACTGTTAAGATGGGATGGAAAAGCATCCAATGCTTCAAGTCCATGGACATGTATAATTAGGACCTTGTTCCGTCCTATTTATTCGCGCGTGCGGGACAGCGAAATTATCCTTTTCTCGGGTATTGTAGCTATGATAATGAGAATTCTTTGGGAACCTATCCTGATTTTGATGGACATATTTGACACATGCAAGTATGAGAGAGTTGTGGTTGTTAAAAATGATAGACGAATCTGTATTTTTAACCGTTCGCATAACATACGACGTACATTTTTATATTCTATTTATAGTACAGTTCGTATTTCACTACGATTGGTTTTGAGAACTCGCAAATAATTGACAGTTCAAATGATGTCACTGACATTGAATTTGAAAGTTGGGTGTTGGATACTTTTTTCATTTGATTTTTCCCGGAAGGCTATGTTAAATTCGCCAGAAGAAACGAAATTGTCCGAAGGATATTAACGTAAACACAACTCGAGAGCTTCTTCAACGACTGACACAAAAGCCTCAAAATCTCCAAAAGGTGGTCGGTATACGGCAACCACAGTCAATTTATGTTTAGCTATTCTTATAGCCGTCATTTCAATTCATTAGTAAATCATTAGTAATTTCAATTGTTCTCTCCACAGATACATCCTTTATATTTTATATCATTCAATACCTTAAACGGGATATCGTCAAGCAAAATAACGGCCACACCACCATGCCTGGTAGACTGTCGGCAATATGCGCTTGCAACCAAGTAAGTTTCTAAAGAAATTCTGTCAATGATACCATTAGATAGCCGATGTTCTGTAATGCATGCAGCCTATTCTCTGTTCGTTCAAAAAATAAGAGGATTGGTCGACTTTATTACTTAATGATTGAAGGTTTATGTTAGCAAGAATAAAATGTGCATGCTTCTCACCAGTCATCGCCTCAGTTTTAGTTCCCTCTTTCTCGAAAAAATCTATAGCATCGGATGGTTATTCCTTCTGGCCAGTTTTCGCTTTTATGAAACTCGTTCATAAGCTCAATATCGGTCACAACTGTTTGATTCGTTTCCCGGTGTGAGAAACAATGTACACCCATGGTTCCTGTTTCACGCTGGAAAATGTTGTATAATTTTCGTTGTCGATTCTAGTTACCTCTATAGTCCTGTTAAGTTTTGATTCCTTACTTTTCATTTTGAGAATTGCTATGTTTTTATTTTGAATATAAAAATAAACAACACCAACAGAGATAAAACAAATGTGTAAACATACTATTGTCGATTAGACTTCAAAAACAATTGGTGATGGAATGTCAGCGCTCAGCACAACGCTCCTCTGTCCAAACATTGCCTGCATTCACCGAACGAAGAATGTTGACCCCGCTCCGCTACAGCTATTTTTGCACTTTCGTGTAATTGGCTTTTTTCGAGCGCGACTCAAAACAATGATAATGCCGAAGCATTGTGGTGAACCACCTGCTATTAATTTCACATTGCAAGGGCTCGATAACAATAAGGTTCAAGAACCGTTTAGAATGGTAAGCTGCATTTTATTTATGTATTCTTTTATAATTTCTATTGTTTTTCTTTCCAGATGTTCAGAAGACCGGTGTAAGAGATGGTAAGTACCGACGATCGTTCAATAGCCAATACTCTCATTAATTTTTTTTTTTTTTCAGGGATACCAGAATTCTAGATGGTAATTTTCTGGTAAGAATTTCATGAGGTGTTTAAGTCGCTTATACTTTCTTTGTTTTTATTCCTGATGTATTGGAACTTATATTACTCAGGGATGTGTATACTCTGATGTCACCCTGCTGGTTATGTGTATGTTCTATTCTTGATCGACGGGGTGGCAGCCGGGGATATTCACTTGTGCTACTTAGATTGGTCCATCATAATCCATGGTAGATCTCGATAGAGCTTCTCAGCGCCATCAGAGATATCGTGAGTAGCTTATTAAATGTGATTATTCCAAGGAATTTAAGATTTTGTATTGTTGTCTTTGGCATACCACCTCGCAAACTTTTTTTGGAATTACTCTTCCTTCTTGGATGTTTTCAGTTGAGCACAGGTGACGGACCAGAGGTGAGTATTTCTTTATTTTTTCATTTTCAGCGTCGATAAGGTGGGTACTGTCCTCGAGGCGGACAGAAACGTCGACCACGAGTACCCGTCCCTGGCTTTTGATTACCAGGTCAGGTTTGTACAATTGGTTGGACGCTGTTATATGTGGCTCCCTCAAGATCTCACAGCCATGCATGGACACCGCAGCCTCCTTCATTACAAATTCCAAAATTTCGTCGTGTCTTCTGATACGAGCTGTTTTGGTGTAGGTACACAGACCTATTACATGACCCAAGGTTTCCGGCTGCATATGACATTTTCTACATTTTACGTCCTGAACTGGTTTTACTATACTCATTGGTACTCTCAATCCCACCTGGTTAGATCTCATACGTAAGGCTGTCAGATATCTTCCCGGTTTTAGTAGGCTCGGGGTTTTCAGCCAATGGTTTCCGACTGGATCATTGCTAAGCGCTTTGACCCCGCGACCCTGAAATTTCTGGTTACTCCAGGCCTCCAGGTTTTCCTCCCTAGCCTTCCTCTTGAAGTTCTCCACGTCTTTAATGGTGCACGGCCAATTGAGTCTTACAGAGTTTGCCAGATTCCTCAACCGTTTTTCTAGGCCAGAATGGATTTTTAGTTCTTTAATGAGAGGGTCTTCGCTCATTAGGAAATTAATACCGTTCTTGAGTGCTCTTCCTATGACTATCCACTCTAATTTTGGAATTCCAAGACCGCCGTCTTTGTTACTCGCGTATATCGAATGGTCTGATCTTGATAGCTCCTGATGTAAAATTTCTTTCACGGAGACTCTTATGATGCGGTCAAGTTCTCTTATATGGGATATTGCTGGTGGTTGGCTTATCAATGAGTACAAGAAGTGCGGAATGATATATTTCGCTAAGAGTTCAATTTTCTGATTTGGCTTGAGTTTCAGCTTTTTAACTCTATTTATTATATTTTTCAGCTCCGATTTGATGTCCGGGCCTAAGGAGTCACGCCACGGATAGATCTGCGCTCCCAGGTAAGTAAAATGATCTTGA
This sequence comes from Hippodamia convergens, assembly GCA_038502775.1. Classification (NCBI taxonomy): domain Eukaryota; kingdom Metazoa; phylum Arthropoda; class Insecta; order Coleoptera; family Coccinellidae; genus Hippodamia; species Hippodamia convergens. Next base: position 253,171 of record JAVSIQ010000825.1, on the reverse strand, counting down.
GCCTCAAGGGCCGGTATCTTTGCGGTATCAGGGCTGGACAAATTGGGATCACGCATAAAAAATGAGTCCTTTGTAGGGAAAAGTTCGAAGGCGACGCTTTTAGTTGCAGATATTGTCATGCCCAGACTCTGAAGGTACCTCTATACCTCATAAATGAGTGATTGAGCCTTCTTAGCGTCGTCGGCCACAATCGTGATGTCATCGGCGAAAGCCAAACACGAGACCCTCTCTCCCCCGACCTGAGTTCCCTCCATATTGCTCAAACGCAACAGCAAGGGTTCGATTACGAGGTTGAATATTAGGGGTGAAAGACGCCCCTGCATAACGCCGCGATTTTGTTTAACAGGTATTCCTTTATCTCCCATTTGTATGGTGGTCGACTGCTGGCGGTGGGAGTCTACTATAAGGGAGATTATCATTGGAAAGACGCCTTTTCGACTCAAGGCTGGTGTTATTGCTGCGTGAGGAACTACGTCAAATGCTTGGCACAGGTCAAGCAGTACAGCAACAAGGCCTTTGTGGTTAGTTTTGGCTCTGTTTATTAGTTCGTGCAAAATATGAATGTTGCTGTACGTTCCGTTTTCCCTCACAAAGCCCTTTCGTCTACAGAACATGGTTAGTTGGTCCCGCAGCTGCCTGTCTATAAGTCCCCAGTACGTTCTTTCGACAAATGATGAGATGGTTATGGGCCTATATGATCTTGCCTGCGTCGGGTCCTTATCTTTTTTTTTGAAGAGGATAGTTTTGTTCTTTCCCCAGGCGCTTGGTAGAATACCGGAAATTGATACGAAGTTGAAAAGCAGCTGCAGAAATATCTTGGCATTCTTCCCGTTAAGATGTTGTTTTCCTATCCCGTCCAGACCCTTTGCTCCGTCTTTTGAGTTCTTGATCCTAGCCTCCAGATCTACCATACCAATCATCCTCAAGGTTGCCTGACCTTCACCTTCCCCTTCCTCAAACAGCTTCCCTCAGTCCTTCAACTCTCCTTCCTTTTCCCACAGGTCTTTGTAGGTTTTTCTGATATCTTCCTCATTAGCTTGTATTTTATTGTCCTGATGGAATTGAACATCGTCGATGACGTAGTTGGCCAATAGCTTTGGAAATTTTTTAAAAATCTCCTGTGTGTGTGCATATATGTATTTTTTGAAGGACTTTTTAGGCTTATTAGATTTTTCAGTTGGTGTTTTAACGTTTTTAGAGCTCTTGTTTGAGGTGAGGTTCCTGATTAAATCAAGTTGCTCCCAGCTGCCAGCTGCCGTCCACACCGCTCGGCCTGATCTAAAAATCAACACGGATCACGCCACAGCCTGTAAAAATGTCCTAACTGGAATGCAGAAACAGACCACCGGTAAACTGAAATAAATGTCGGCCCCGGTGATCCATGTCGACAACACCAAGCCACCTGGCTTGATGGCAAACGCCGATATTCCTGCCCCTAACAACTCGGGCAGTGTCTCAAAGGGCAGCGCGACAGGAGATACAGCACGGAAACGTGGACCCAAGAAAAATAGCTCTGGGCCACCCGCTGCCCACGACGAATGCCAAACGTGCGGTGCTAAATTCCTAACATCCTCCAAACTAGCCGCACAGAGGGCCATCGATGGATGGAGACCCATCACTATAACATCACTTCTATTACGGATGATAAATAGAATAATGGCGGAAAGAATGAGAGCAATCCCCCTTGCTGACAACCAGAGGGGCTTTACCTCAATAGATGGATGTTTTGCAAATAACATCACAGTGCAAACAATCATAAAGAACAAGAGGCGCCACAGCAAAGGAATTGCAATGATCACACTGGACCTGCGGAAGGTCTTAGACACAGTATCGCATAACTCCGTAAAGAGGGCGCTGAAACGATTCAGGCTTGACGATAAAACCACCAATTATATCATGGAAAAAAAAATGATATCTTGCCTAGGAAAAGAAGTCGCCATCAACAGAGGACTCAAACAGGAGGACCCACTTTCGCCTTCCCTTTTTAATATAGTGCTGAATAAGCTGCTGCAGGATCTTTCAACAAAAAGAGAAGTCACGATGGGCGACTACAGAGTGTCCGCTTTGGTATACGCAGATGACATAATCCTCCTCGCAGACAACGTTGAAAGCGCCTAAAGACTACTCAACGTGTCTACGAAATTCTTTGAGGACCGGGGGCTAGACATCAACCCCGCAAAATGCGAATCACTGATACTGAAAACTCTACTATCTGAGAAAAAGACATTCGCAATAATAACTCCTCTCTTCTATGTCAAGGCTAAACCAATAAAGCCAATAGACGTCGGGGAAGCCTTCAATTATCTGGGGCAAAGATTTACGTATATGGGTGTAACAAAATGTTCGACACAAGTTCTAAGCGAACAACTACAGAGAATGAAAAAAGCCGCACTAAAGCAGTCAGTTCTTCCCTGGAAAAACAATTGACTCCCTGAAAGGCATAAGACGAACTCCAGCCTATAGGGCGTTATTGGAGAAGGCAACCGCGTAGTTGCTCTCTTCGAGTACCCCAAGCCCAGACTCCACAATCGAAGATCGGGAGTCTTTCGTTATTTCACGCACTAGAGTGGACCAATACCTAGAAGCGCACATTGACTCTTTCAACGAAGGGTTGGAGAGGAGATGACTGGACGGAAGAGGACTACGTCGACCTCGCTCGGCGTGAACTCGCCTGTACTGGGAGGCATGTGAACCAGTTTCTCATGCCTTTCTACCCTGATCGGTCTCTTGATTTTAACGCTCCGGTATAAGTAAATCCTCCAGAGACTATGCAGCGCAGCCGCAGTTTTATCTCCTCGCGAGTCGGTGGCTGAGCTAGCCTGCGGGAGAGGAGCGGCCTTATCCATTGCTAGGCTCTGGGCCGGAGGTTTAAGCGAGACCCTTTTTCCCTCCGGTGTTAGTGACAATGATCCTTCAAAATCTCCCACCTCTGAGTTGAGCCGGCAAAAAGAGTATACAACCTTTGTATCAAATCAAAAAAAAAAAAGATTTTGCTTGGACACAAGACGATGCTGCATCTCCCAGTATGAGATTCCACCTATGACTCCCACAAGGTGTAAAGTAAGCAAGTGGATTGATTTCAAAAATAATAGTTTTGGACACCACTTTCTCTTCCATGCATATTAACTCCGTTGTCATATCCTTCACTTTTATATTTTTGCAACGATATAACCAACTGCTCTAATTCTATTTTTATGAAATCAGTCAACCTCTCAGCTGAGGTTTCTTTCGGTGGCTAAAAAATCAATGAAATGTTTTTCAATCTCAACTGTGTTTTTATTAAATTTTCGGTTCCGAAGGGAAGATCATAAATAATAAATATTGAACTATTAATTTTTTTGATATAGATGAAGAAAATAGAAAGTTCCACGGGAAATGTCAACATTTTGTTTGTATATTTCCATTGAGAACAATGGTTTCTTATAATATTTGTACCGAAAATCTCTACGAAATCCACCATATACATATAACTTTTTCCAGCATCATCCGATACTGAAGTATTATGTATTGGATAAATTCATTGGATGGTTGGTATCCAAATTCAAAATAACAAGAGCCACCCTGAAAAGAAAGGTTTCATAAATTTTGAATTTATTCGAAAAATATGTGTGAATGTGAATGAAGAACCAAAAACAATGTAAGTTTTTCATTATGAAAAATAGAATATAACAAAACTGCACACAGTATTCTCATTACTAATCACTAGATTCGAAAAAAAAAACAACGGTCAACAGGGCTATAAATATTTTATGAGGTTCCAACATCTGGGATAAGTAAACATTGTACCTGAATACTTGGATAATTTTTACCCTAATTGTGTTGGGTGATTCCACATTCTATTCTTCCTTCTCATCTGGTGGGTCAGACATCTACTGCATCAATTACAATTTTGGACGTTCCGACAATACGCAATATTCAAATACTACATCATGTTTTCTTCAATTTTGTTTTGAATGAATTTTTTATTAATAGATTTATTAATAAAGAAAATTACATTAAAACAACTTATTGTTTCTATACAATATTTGTGAAATGATATTGAATTGATATGATATATGATATTGATATGAATTGGTTAACAAACTTTGTTCGAATTTGCCCTCATGTTTAAACCTTTATAAATAATTAGGGATCTTTCATTCAATTAAAAAAAAAAAAAAATTAAAAAAAATTAGGGATCTAAATTTAAGATCACAGGAGGAGAAAACTGTTATGAGTGGAATGTTGGATTCTTCTGTGTTTATTGTAGGATGTAAAATTGTGCATAAATGTTGTGTTTCTATCCGTGAAATGGATACAATTATATTAGGAATGTAATTAATGAGCATACACAGGTACTTTACCTAGGTGCTTGTTGATTTTAGAACATGTATTAAAAATTGTAGAAATTGTGCAAATAAAATAATGAAAGTAAAATAAATAAATCAATATAAAAATTTGCTCGGGTCTTTGCGCGCGAGTCCCCGGGCGAGTGAATAGGGCAGGAGCGACTAGCTCCTCTTCGAATAGAGTTTCCACAGCAGTGGCGACCCCGTGCGATTGCCCCGTTCGCCACCCCCTAAGGCCGCCACTGCTGTGGGAACTCTAGTCGAAGAAGAGCTTAACCCTAAACACGACAACTGATATGATCAAGGTGGATGGTCTGAGAACGACTCTTTACAGACTGAGTCAATTATCAAATGTCAGCGGTCAGAGAGAGTTGATCAGATCTGAGGTCGAAGCCTATCTGCGGTACCTGTTTTCTCAGGTGTCCGCCAGAGGAGGCAGAGACCGCTCGAACATCAGAGCGCGACAATGTCAACCGAGACGGGTCCTCAATCGGGTTGAAGAACGTACCCACCTGTTCAGGACGTGCAAGCGTCTGTACAGGAAGGACTGCACCGCCCTGGCCCGGAGTGAATGGTGAACCTCTGGGGGGTCACACCTTTCCAGATATTCAATCCGTGGAGAAGAAATTCTAAGATCTCTTTCGTCAACCCTCTTATTGGGATAAGAGCATATTGAAGATGGTCGAGGTGAGACGGACCTTGAGACTCCTATCTCCGAAATGGAGATTAAGGATGCTCTTAAAGCGTCCAAGTCGCCTTCCGCTGGTGTCGATGGTGTTTCGATCATCCAGAAGGTCTTACTCTTTATCTGCATGTTCCTCTTCGGTGTTACACCGCTTACTTATAAGACGAACAGGACCATCTTAATCCCTAAGAGCGGCGACCTCACAGATGTTGATAACTGGCGCCATAGTACCATCGCTTCGGTGGTTATTGGGGTCCTCAACCGGATAGTCGGGAAGCGCTCAGACTCTGTACCGTTACACGGACACCAGCGAGGTTTTCAGCCGGTTGACGGAGTCTTACTGAATAATCTGACCCTTCAAGCTCTCATCAAGGAAAGGCGTATGGGCTTGAGGCCCTATATTATTCTTAGTGTCGATGTCCGCAAGGCCTTCGACACTATCTCTCAGCGCTCCATCGCTCGAGCTATGAAACGGTTCGGGATAGACGAGGTGACGAGAAGGTACGTGGAAGACTCCTTGGACGACTCCACTACCGTGGTCGAGGTCGGGGGCAAGAAGACTAGTGAGCTTCCAATCAGGAGGGGGGTAAAGCAGGGCGATCCGCTCTCACCCTTCCTGTTCAATCTCGTTCTGGACGAGCTGATTTGCGAGTTGGAAGAGACTGACGATGGGCTACCCATTAGAGCACTCCGGAAGGTTGCAGTTTTAGGCTATGCCGACGACTTGCTCCTTCTGGCCGAGTCACCCAGGGCTGCCACACGACTTCTCAAGAGGGTCTCGGAGTTTTTTAAATCGAGAGGGATAGCTCTGAATCCCTCTGAGTGCGCTGTGTTAACCGTCCAGGTTAATCGTGGCAATAAGCACTCCTATAACATAACTCGTTCACTATTTTTTGTGGACGGCATGCCGATCAGGCAGCCCCAGCCCTCAGAGATGTTCAGGTACCTTGGTGTGAACTACGGAGCTATGGGCCAGCTTAAGCCAGTTTTCGACGACCTCAACATTCAGCTTCGAAGGATCGGGGCTGCGTCGCTGAAACCGCAGCAAAAATTGGAAATATTCAAGGTCTTTTTTTTGCCCAAATACTATCATGCTCTGCAAAGCCCAGTCGTTACCCTGAAGACATTACGTTATGTCGACAGGGTCGTGAGAGTTGCCCTTCGCGGCTACCTTCACCTCAACAGGACGTGCGCGTAAGCCTTCATCCACGCCCCAATTCGTGAGGGCGGTTTGGGTGTGACCTGCTTTGCAGATTTCATACCCGCTGTCCTGCGAAGCAGATTCAGCTCGCTGTATCTGCGCGCCGACCCAACAACGTCGGCCGTACTCTCCTCTGAATACTGCAGGAAGCTTTATTCCAAGCTTTGCGGTTGGACGAGGGAGTGCGGGGGAAGTCTAGTTACTCGGGCAACGGCTTGGGGAAGGGAAGGAGTTGCCCGCAGTCCAGAGATTGGATTCCTAACCCTTCACCCTTCTGGTCTGGTTCTGACTTTGTCAGGGCAGTCCAACTTCGAGGCAATTTATTGCCGACCCGGGGATTCCCTCCAATCCTGTATAGGATCGCCTGTGCAGGTATGGGTGTTGCAAAACGGAGTCCTGAAGCCATGTGCTTCGAAAATGCCCTGAGGTACGTCGGCCGAGAATACATCGGCATAACCATCTTGTCGATGGAATTCGTCGAATTGCTGAGAAGCGAAGGTGGATCGTGGAAGTGGAACCACGGGTGCGCTGTGTAGACGGGGCTCTTGAAATTCCGGACCTGATTTTGCATCAGGGCTCCCGAGTCGTCGTCGTCGACGCGACTGTTTCCTGGGAGGGACCTAGTCCCTTACCCGTGGCCGCGCAGAATAAAACTGCCCTTTATAGCGAGCCACGCTTCATTAGTTCCCTGAACGTCAGGCACCCAGGAAAGATCGTTGTGTGCGCTCCCCTGATAGTAGGAGCCAGGGGGACCTGGTGCAACGAGAATTCATCGCTCTCGAGCATCTTGAATTTCTCGCACCAGGATATACGATCGTTAGTAGCCGAGACCATCAAGGGCAGTTTGATGGATCACAGGTGCTTCATGAGGGCCTCCTGATGGGGGTGTGAAGGCAAGTGGCAAGGTCAAAACGAGTCCCACACTCGTAATCAGTACAGGCAGGCGAACCGCCATAATATATTCTTTGACCTATACATATTTTCCTATTTTTCCATCTTTTGCTGAGGTGGCGAATATCATGGCGGAAATATAACATCCTTTATTTTATTCCTTCACGTGGTATGCCTAGCATACCCCCTTTTCTATGCATGCTCTTTCATTATTATAATGTTTTCCTTTTATATATTAATATTCTTACTGTTATTTGCATGCACTATTTCATTTTTAATTATTCCGCGACTATCAGTCCGCGAAGGGGCCGACGTCTGGCTTGCCAGGCGTCGTTTTCAGGCGCTGCCCATTGGGGCCGACATGCGCTCTCTTATACTCCTTTGGGAGTGGGACGTGGAAAGATCGCCACGAAATGCGCGTCGCTGGTTGACCTTGAGGTGTCGGCTTCGCCGGTCTTGTCTCGTCTCCACAGTTAAAAAGCTCCTACGTGTGCCAGCGAATTAATGAGCGGCAGCGTCTAGGGCGTCGTCAGACTCGTGCTGCAACACGTCTGTAAATCAATGGGCGGTGGGGATAAAATCTCACCTTTCCCGTGCGCAGGTGGGCGCCGGAACTAAGGAGCACTGGGCCTAAAAACCCATGATCAGATCGTGTCAGATGTCGGCTCGTAGGCTGTGATGGATCTGTGGTTGTCGGGGCCTGGCCGTCGTGGTCGGGGTCCCTCGGGTGATTAGGTGATACAGGCTGGTTAGATGATGAATGCATATGATTCTTTTAGCAAAATTAAATTATGGTTCACTAATAACACTCATTTTGAATGAAGAAAAATCTGAACAAATTATTCAGTACAAGTAGATTAGGAATCGAAGAAGAGTTCATTGAGTTAGACGGATGAACCATAAAACTAGAAGACTCCACCAAATTTTTGGAGTTCCACCTACATAGATAGAGTTTTGAAATGGACTTCTCACATGGAATATTTGTCAATAAAATTGAGTAAAGTAGGGTATGGAATGAGATCTCTTCGTGACCATTTCAGTGAACCTCACATGAAAGTGGTTTATTTTGCTAATTTTGAATCATTTTTGAGATACATTATTTTATTCTGGGGAACGAGTGCAAGAGTAAATGATATTTATTGTAAAAAAAAAAATTTTAAGAGTGATATTTCGATTAAAATCTTTGAAAACATAGAGTACCATTCTAGAAACTCAAAATTTTAACAGTGTATGGTATTTGCATATTTGAATGCTTAATTTTTTTTTGTCAAAAATAAGGATGCAATATGACAGCTCATAATTACCAGACAAGGACTCTGGATTTACTGTTTACATAATCCAGAGCACAGATTGAGCTAAAGTTGCTTTAATTGTATTGGGATATTTACCGAATAGTTTCAGGGTAATCAATAATTTTAGATCTTTCCAAGGAAAGTTAAAGTAGATGTTAATTGTTTTAGAACCATACTCATTGTCAGAGTATGTATTTTAATTTTAGGTTTAATATGCCATTAGAGGGTCTTTAGTTGTGAATGTACCCTGTTCTGACACTATTTCACTCTCGGCAGTTTCTGAAAGGCCGATCAACGTATAAATTAACTAATCAGCTGTCAAAACCCTGGTCAAGTGCCATTTGAGTTGCAGAAAGTATGGTTAACTAGGTACTTGAACTTGATCAGCCTGTCAGTTGACAGAGTGGTCAAATATTGCAGGTAAATTGTAAGTCAAACGCACTTTTGGGTTTCTGAAACGCATGTTAAGGCTAAATCAGTGGTCAAACTAATGTCAAAGAGGTGGTCAACTAATCGGTGATGTTCGGCGAATTAACTCGGTAGAGACGTGGTCGTGGTTAATCATCGTAGTTTCCACGGAAATCTTAATTGTATGGGTTAATGGGTCTGCGTAACAATAATTAATCATAGTGGCAATAATTATATTTCCTCCAAAAAGAAGTTTATTTATTTTTTTGAAACAATTTGTGATTTTATATCTGGCTGTAGATAATCATCTCCCCAGAACACAGGAATAACTCAATAGGAATTAATCTGAATTATATCCATTCATTATCAAATGTTATTCCAGCTCTAGACTGTACACATTATTAAATTAATCTCGGTCGTCCACAAGACGAGCTTTCAAAATAGGAAGGGAAATTTTTTTTCCAAATGTTCAGGCCATTTGTGATGCGAACTTGAAAATTGTAGAAGATGATAAAAACATATTGGTAAGAAAATCCACTGTGTTAACTCACGCGTATGTATAATCATTAATAACTGAAGTAGTAGTGGACTCCAACGGAAGCCAAGAAAATCCAACACGATACAATAAACGAAGTAGAAATGCAGTGTGAATTAACATCTTGATGTGTGATGAAAGTTGAAATAAATAAATGCTCAATACTGATTTCATTGATACACAGAAAAATATCAAGAAAACCTATTGAAATAATTTCATACTTGTAAACAATTTATGATCGAGTAGAGATTGAAATATTGAGGTAACTTGAAGGATTTAACAAGGGTATTCATTATCATATTTTAAATATACCAAACATTGATAAATTGTATCATTTATTTATTGAAAAGATTATAATATGCTTTTTGTTCGATTTTAATTTCTAAATATGTATATTGAAATGTCAAAACAAGCTACTTTTCTTGTAACTTAGGTTTTCTTCCTGAGTATAGGCATTCTTCAGTTCCCTTCAATAATAAAGCTTTTTAATTTCTTCTTTCAGAACTTTGTTCTCTTAATTGTAGTCATTTGTCGAGAAAAGGTGGTCGATGTCGTATAACTTCATTATCACGACACTGCACTCGTGTTTGTAAGTCTTCATCAATGCCATCTTAAATAGATTTAAAGCAATTGAAACTAGGAAATTATAGAATGAGGATCATATTACGAGTATAATCAGTTTCAATATATGCAAATACCAATATTATAGAAGCTCAAAGAGCTGTCGTACTTGTTGACCAAAGGCTACATATGCTCCCCTGATACAGCCAACATTTTTGCACCTACTGTTTGTACTCAGCCAGAGTAGGTACAAACCGCTACCTGTTGCTAGGACATCTTCCTGAAAATGAAGATCGGTAATAGTAGTAACTGTGGTTTATTGTACTATTTTAATCCAGAGAATTACCTAATGCATAAAAACCTAATCAATGTTTTTGTCCTTTTTCAATTCCTTCACCATATTTATTAATTCAAGCAGGTGACAGGTTCTGAAACAAGAAAATCAATAAAACTCCGTCCTGTTATTTGTTTTTGGGTTGATATTTTGCACTGCATATTTTCACTGAGCTAAATAATACTTATTTATTTATTTATTGAAACACATATTACAATATATGGTTTAACGGGTAACCCCCTATTAATACAAGGATGACAACAAATTTACAGAAATCATCAAATAATTTCACAAATACATCGTGTAGTATCCCTAATTAAAAAAACAATTGAAAAGAAAAAAAAATTTTGCTATGTATCTCTCGGTGGCTATTTGAATATCTTTTTAGGTCTACCTCTTGGCTGCCTCTACTTTACTATATAATATGGACTTGGTGTCAGAAATATCTTCATGAAAAAGAAAGAATGTTATGAATATCCCTGTTCTGTTTATTGAATTTCCATTGTAGATTTGGATTTTAGTGTGATATTAGCAGTACAAATGTCTTTAACTCTTATCAGCTTTATGACGTCGGGAGAGATGGTTTGACTTAGGTATTTTTCTTTAGTGTACCTGTTTCCTGTGCTATTATAAAGAGTGTTGTAAAAAAAGATTAAGCATTGAGGAGTGATTTCAATTTGGGATTCAATTATTTAATCAAATTAAACCATTTTCTATTCACTTCTTCAGTATTACTTCTTTGGTATTCTGATCTTTTGAGTTTATTTTTCAAGTTCTCCTGAGTCTGGGGTTAGGGTTATGCTTTGAATGTTGTCTTTCACATTTCTTTCTCTGATACCAAATATATTGTAGATTCAGGATTATTATCTGTCAGAAATGTGGGTGGTGTATAAAGTTTGATGAAATCTGAGGTTCTTGGGAAGTTATTAATTTGAGTTTACTCCAGTTGTACAAGTTGAATACAATATTTATATTGTTGAACTTTCAGTTACAAGTTAGCTAGAATGATGTATGTGGACTAGAAATATGTTGATTTTTTCGTTATTGTAGGGGACAGTAAAATGCAGAATATGGGTAAATGAGTTATTAAAGTGTAAATTATTAGGAGCATGCACTATGATACTTCCTCTGGTGTTTTGGTTAAATATACTTCCATGTTTGTATAATGTTCTCCAATCTTTGTATTGAGTGTTTGTTGTTTTAGTTTCCACAAACAATGTCCAGTCTATATTATGTTGGAGATGTATCGAATAAGCTCTTTTTAACCGACTTCAAAAATAGGATGTAGTTATCGATTTGTCTGTATGATTCTTTAAAATTTTTATTTATTTTTGACTTGTTTGTAACCCGAGAACTTTCGACTGGGTGAAACGATTTCGATGTTTTTTCAATTTGAAAGCTGGTCCATACATTTTGGTTCCATTTTAATTCGATCTAGTTGGCATCTATGAAAAAACTAGATAAGGCCTAAATGAGTCACTTTTTTGTAGAACTTTTACATCCACAAACAGTAATATTTCATTTTTTTTTGTTTCTGAAATACAGGGCGAAAATGAAAATACTCACTTTCTTGAGATGTAATTATTTCTCAGGCACTGTATGAGATAGAAAAAAATATAAACTGCTTTTAATATATATTTCAACGTATAGGTCTTTGTCGTAGTAAAAAAAGTTTTTAGAGCACTGTTTTTGAGATTTAGCACAAAGGTGTAAATTTTCGGACTGAACATGTTTTAACCTAAAATTTTCGCATTTAATTTTCTGAATACATTGATGTATCACAACAACAACATGTCTTGATTAACATAAGTACTTCGACTCACAAACCTACCTTGGCTCACACCAACTCTGAATGTTCCTTGAATTTTTTCAAAATTTGACAGTTTAATGTCATCTCAGGCCATCAAACTTTTAATTTATGAACCTCACTAGATAAAATTATCAGATTATCAATAGGGTTTTGCACTAGAATATCAATTCAGTTTTTTTTCAGTAAATGTAACTTAACCTTTTTGGGCATCTTCACTGCCCTGAATATTGCGATGAACCCTTTCTGAAATCGAAAAAATAAAGGATTATTAAAGTTTTTTTTCGATTTAGCCATATGCATCTTCATTCTCATATCAATTGAATATCCAGTAAATTGGAAATCAAATGATAAGTTATGTTTCAGAAAGATACAATTTTTTATATATACTGAAAAAACTAAAAAAAAATGGCAAAATATTCAAAAACAAAAATAGGTTAGATTTTGTTTCCAAATATGTAGTCGCCTTCTCTCCTTGAAACATTTTCTAGCTCTAATTCATGATTTATTGACAACTTTTCTGATCTTATTGGGTTAACCTTAGCTCATTACAACTCTGTAATTCTTTCAATCACATTGTTGTCATATAACAATCTGTAAATTATTGTTAGTTGTTGTCAAAAATGACTTATTGTATTTTGTCAAGAAAAAAAAATGTTCAGTACTGACAGAACACTGCGAATATTGTTTTGTTAATTATTATTAATAGTTCTTTCCTCTGTATTTACTCCGCACTGATTTTCTGCTTCAGCTCGAATGAATTTGCTATTATCTCTTCCCCGAGTAGCTTCTACTCACCATCAAACTATATATTGGTCTCCTGAATTCCTTGCCTAGCCATGGAATCTCAGAAAAACAGATATTTTTATGAAAAATAAGAACAAAGCGATTTTATTTGTTCAATAAGTATTATTGTTTACGTTGAAAAAAACATCAGTTTGTAGTAAAAAACATGAGTTTGTTGATTTCTACTAATGAAAATGCTTTATGTTGTTCTTGTTTCAGTATAAAACACTCAAATAGTACCAGAAATAAAGAAATTATGAGATCCTTTCATTTCATGCCACTATTCTCTTATACCTTGGAAAAGGTAAACTTATAAGGTTGCGGTTTTAACTAAATTAATTTTTTCGAGAATGAACACATGTGTCGATAATTTCTGGTTTTTAATTAATTTTTTTGAGATCTTTTCACTAGACAAGAATTTATGACATCTGGTATCAGGATGTATTATTGAAATGAAGTTGTTAAATTGTACAATTCTCTTTTAACTTTTTAAGATATTTTAGCTGAAGAGTTTAAACGAATGCTCTCTTTTTCAGTGTTTTGTGATTCATCATTCAAATATGAAATACCCTTCAACAGAAAAGTTGAAGAGAGGATTGAAGGATTGAATGATATGGAAGACGATGAAGAGGAGGGCCCAGTTTTGGATAGAAAGTGCCCGAGATGCAATAACGAGAAAATGTCGTATGCTACTCTACAGTTGAGATCAGCTGATGAAGGTCAAACTGTTTTTTATACTTGTACTAAGTGCAAGTTTAAAGAAACCGAGAATTCTTAACTAATGATGGATGTAGAAGTCATCATGATCTGTGTTGAATTTTTATTTGTTAATAAAACTTAATATTTGAAATATCTTTTATTATTACATCCAGCATGCGCTTCTCTTACAAAATATTGATTGTCAACTGACTGTGCTAGAACAAACTCCCAGATTTCTAAGGCAGATAGCGTTATGGGAATTTGTCTCTGGGGAAGTTCGGCTTGATTTTATATATACATTCTAGGATCATACATAACATGCCCGTTGTGTATATAACATTTCCCTCTTGGATAGAACGTGGAAAACCATTTATTACTCTCAAATTTAACAATGAACGTTAGATAAATTTACTTTCTGAGTTTACATCATTTATAAATCCAACGTTGGATTTATAAATACATCATTTAACAGCAGGACATCCGGATCGAGTCTCATCGGTTACAGAAACAGGTGCAGAGTTCATTCTCACTTTATGATTGATTTCATGGAAACTCTCACGATTAGCAATCGTCTCCTTCAAAATATAAATTTTTTAATTTTCCAGTTTTGTTCAGATGGGTATGTAGTGCGATGATTTTGAATGAGACTAGTAACCAAATCCTTCAGTTCACAAAATTTAATTTGAAATTTAATTCTTGAAAACAAGCGTTTTTTAAGTTAAGTTTTTATTGTTCCAATTTGAGTCTTATGGTGTGATACTTCAGAATATGGCCAGTATCAAATTAATATCGTTGATAATTTTTTATAGCTCCAGTTGGACTATTTTGTCAATTGGTGTAAATTTTAATCCTGAAAACCCCCTCATGCCGAATCTTAATAACATGTATTCGAAAAACACAATCAATCAATGATAACATCACAATTTTACTTGCTCATAAACATAATGCAACAGTTACTTTGGATTCAGGTGAGAATAAACGCTTAGATAATATTATTGATAGGTACTGATAAAAGTGACAAATAATTTAAAACCATTAAGGACAAATACAAATACCTGATAAATTGTACACTGTGTCCCATTTCGGTTCAGACTTCAGTGTATCTCATTTGTTTCAACATTTTTTGTATTATTTTAGCTCTCTTTTTCATAAGAATATATATACAGGGTGTTTCATCATAAACTGGACAAACTCATATGACGTATAGAGAACATCGGGAGAATCATTTTTTTCTTATGACATATTTCCCGTTTTCGAAGCATAAGGGAGATACACGGTGTTTAATGTCATTTTCGAGCGTTATTATATTGAGTGTGGTCGGTTATGTATAAGACTGAAAGTAATGGTTTCTTGTCATATCGTAGTATTTTTGGATGCTTCATTCAGAAATGGTGTAGAGCTCCGAAAAAAAAATTACAAAATGGCGGAAAACCTGCAATGTTCGTGATTTTTTTTTCGGTTGCCAAATTGATTTTCATTTCCTAAATAAGCACAATTTTTAAAGGATATCTGTGAAAAAATTTTTTCAAAAATCGAACACAATTTTTTTTTTACATGTCTACAGCGAAAAAAAAATTTCACTCGAAATTGATGAAATTTTTCACGATTGTACTTACTTTTATACCTAACACGAATATGAAAACAGAATCGAAAAATATCAAACGGTTTCGTTTTTACAGCCATTCAAATGTCCCGTTCGAATATCTGAAATAATAAAAAAACATGACACAGCTTGTGTTCTTAGGCCCATAATTTTTGAATTTGTATGTCGAAACATTCCAGATTGCAAAATGAATTAAAAAAAAAATCAGTGAAACTTTATTGAGAGTTGAACTCCCTACTCTGAGTTAAGTACCTATTAAAATAAATGTGGAATCTGAATTGAGACTGTTCAAAGGTTTTTAATTTTCGTTGCCAAGCAATGGCAGCTCATAGAATTTGACAGAGTATTTGAATTTAACTGAATATAATAATGCAAGTATCTTGAAACCAATTTATGCAGTTTGAGTAGAAATTGGCGGTTAATACTTCCCAGATATTAATGGCATGACATTATTGCGGAAATTTCTACGAATAATTCCACAATTTCACAAACGCAACAAAAAAACCTATTAGTATAAAATTTATTCATAATTCGTTCTCAAAAATATTGCCATTTCTCCGGATACACTTTCTCGACCTTTTCGCCACACTATCCACCGCTGAACGAACCATTTCCGGGTTTCGGCGAATCTCTTCGGCGGCTGATTCGATTCTTTGAATCAGTTCTTCTCTCGAAGTCACTGGAGCTCGCTTATCATAAACAAGACTCTTCATATGACCCCAGAAATAAAAATCCATAGGTGTAAGATCTGGAGAACGAGGAGGCCATGCGACAGGTCCCAATCGGCCGATCCATCGGCGAGGGTATTGAGAGTCTAAAAATTCTCGTACACTCCTCACTGTGTGAGCAGGGCAACCATCATGCTGGTACCATATTCCTTGAAAGTGACTCAAAGGAATATCTTCCAATAGATCGGGCAGAGTTTCCCTCAAAAATTGATTATAGCCATTTCCAGTCAATGTTTCAGGAAGAATGTACGGTCCTACAATGAATCCATCCTTCATTCCCGCCCAAACATTGACAGAAAATCTCTTCTGGCTATTTTTTGCTACTGTTGCATGTGGATTTTCCCTTTGCCATATTATATTATTTTTGTTGTTGAAGAAACCATCTCTGTGGAATGTTGCTTCATCCGTAAACAGTAAGAGACGTAGGAAATTCCTATTCTCACGTGTCCTTCTTAAAATAAATTCACAGAATTCTTGCCTCTTCTCAAAATCACCTTCTTCTAAGGTTTGACATGAACGGAAATGGTACGGATGGTAGCTATTTCTTTTCAAAACTCTCCATACAGTGGATTTACTCTTATTCAAACTTGGATGATTTGCTAGAGTTCTCGTTGATACCATCGGATTTTCACTCACTAAATCCAGGATACGTTCTTCGTTATTTCGTATTGTTTCCTTCTTCTTGCGGTGAAGAATACCTTCTTCACGTAATTTACGCACTGTTTCTATGAAAGTTTTAAAATTAGGAACGTTTCGGCTTGGAAATCTGCGAGCGTAAATTTCCCTTGCTTTTCTTCCTGAGGCATTCGCTTCATAATAAGCCTGAACCATATCATTTTTTTCTAAAAGTGAATATTTCATTTTCGTTTGCTAACAAGTCGTTTCAATATACTCGAATTATTCAGTAAAATTCAAATAACCTGTCAAATTCTATCAGCTACTGTTGCTCGGCAACGAAAATTAATATACTCAGAACCTTAGAACAGACTCATATTTCACATTAATACTTAACTCAGAGTAGGGAGTTCAACTCTCAATGAAGTTTCACTGATTTTTTTTAATTCATTTTGCAATCTGGAATGTTTCGACATACAAATTCAAAAATTATGGGCCTAAGAACACAAGCTGTGTCATGTTTTTTTTATTATTTCAGATATTCGAACGGGACATTTGAATGGCTGTAAAAACGAAACCGTTTGATATTTTTCGATTCTGTTTTCATATTCGTGTTAGGTATAAAAGTAAGTACAATCGTGAAAAATTTCATCAATTTCGAGTGAAATTTTTTTTTTCGCTGTAGACATGTAAAAAAAAAGTTGTGTTCGATTTTTGAAAAATTTTTTTCACAGATATCCTTTAAAAATTGTGCTTATTTAGGATATGAAAATAAATTGGGCAACCGAAAAAAAAATCACGAACATTGCAGGTTTTCCGCCATTTTGTAATTTTTTTTTCGGAGCTCTACACCATTTCTGAATGAAGCATCCAAAAATACTACGATATGACAAGAAACCATTACTTCCAGTCTTATACATAACCGACCACACTCAATATAATAACGCTCGAAAATGACATTAAACACCGTGTATCTCCCTTATGCTTCGAAAACGGGAAATATGTCATAAGAAAAAAATGATTCTCCCGATGTTCTCTATACGTCATATGAGTTTGTCCAGTTTATGATGAAACACCCTGTATATATATATATATATATATATATATATATATATATATATATATTATTATTAAAGATCGACATGTGGCTTTCGCGACCCTGTATTTTTTTTGTAAAACTTTTAAAACCACAAACAGAAATATTTGTGTTCTTAAGAGACAGACTGAGAACGAAAATGTTTGCTTTTGGAAATGTCATTTTTTCTGGGACCCTTTATGAAATAGAAGAAAATCGCTCATAAAACTTAGATAGTTACATAAAACAAAAAAAGGAGCTCTTGTTTCTCTGGTTCTCTGACGGTCAAGAATACGTTGTTCTCTTTTTGAAACTAGGGAGTAGAAACGAATCAGGGAACGATTGCCGGGGAACCTTCCCTTTTATCGCCGTCAAGAATCGAGCCCCAGAGGTGTTGAAACCACCACAGGAAGGAGATTTCAAAAGGGTAGCTGAAAAATTTAAAAGACTGGAAGTATCCCAATTGCATAGGTGCAATTGATGGAGAACATGGAACGATACAGGTAAATATGTGGAATAACTTTTTATTAAAGTAATATCTGAATTTGAATAATCAATGATTGAAGGAACACTGAATATACCACCTCCTGAAGAAGTGTCTGAGAGGAGGCATGTGATTGTAGGGGATGAGGCGTTCCCCCTGATGGAAAATTTGATGCGCCCTAATCCTGGACGAAAGAAAATGGACCTTCAAAAAACTATTCATAACTATAGACCAGTGTTTTTCAACCTTTTTTATGACACGACCCTCAAAGTATCTGCCAACCCTGGCATTTTCCATGCTTGTTGAAAATATTGAAATATTGAAAATTATAAATTCGATTAGAGGAAAAGCGTTGCAGACTCGACTGTTTCAAATCATTTGTGAAGTTACAAGTATGGGTTCCCCATTAAAATTTTCTTTACCATAAAGAGGTAAGGTAGTTTTCAAAAGCAAAGTACTGACCAGAGTTATGGAACTTCACGTTGAAATTTCGTATAAACACAAAAACAAAAAAAATAGGTTTTTCCACAGCCCATAAGTGAGGAAAAGTTAACTTGGAATTCATTTTTGATCTGGAATTCCTTTTGAAAATATAGCTTTGTCTTTCTGACTTATTTCAGCATTTGAATAACTTGAATAAACGTCTTCAAGGGCGAAATGAAAATGTCTTTATAGCAAAAGACAAAATAAATTGAATTGAAATGTGGCCGTTGTCTTTTATTGAAGAATTGGGAATTGAGATCGGTTTTTAACCATCCGATATATTTGAGATGAAAATGGTATCAGATAATGTCAAAAATGTGAAGAAAAAATAAATTGTCTCATAACTTCTCAGTGAATAAAAACAAGCGCAACCTTCACATCAAAATAAACTAGTAGTCGAAGGATTTGTTTTGTTGTTTTGTTTATTTATCCGACTCTTGTTTAGACAACATAATTACCAATTGCGAAAACTTGAAAGCTTATAATAAATAGCCACATCTCTCAGATCACGAAGCCCAAGTCCTTGAGTTTCAGTGTTATTTTAATAAAAAAGAGTGTGAAGTCTTGGAGCTTCGCTTGATAAACGATTATAATTTAAATAAATTTATGGAACGGCTTTCTGAGCAGGAATGGAATACTCTTTATGAAATTTCTCCTCAGCAAGTTAATAGTCAGTGGTCCCTGTTTTTCGATCATTTCAAGGGCTTATATGATGAATGTTTTCCATTAAAAAAATTAATATAAAATCCAAAAAAAAACAAGTGTATCAAGAGTGTGAAGACCTTGTCTCTCTGAAAAATAGGCTTGATTTAGTGTATACTTTTTCTATGCATAATGTTGAATTGTGTAACACCTACAGAAATCTCAAGAAATCATACGATTTCAAGTTGAAAGAGGAAATACAGAAATTAAATCAAGTTATACAATAATTAAGTTAATGAATCTAAAACTTTATGGAGGATTGTTGATAAAAAGTTAGGGAAAAGCAAAAAAACATTTGACCTAAAGATATCTGGATCTCCAGATATCATAGTAGAAAACTTCAGTCACTACTTTTCTCAATATAATATACCCCCAAATGTGCCAATATCAATCAGTACATCTCGGATTATAAGAAATGAAAAAAGTTTCTTTTTTTTCGATATCGAAGAAGAAGAAATATTTAAAACCGTGAGATCTTTGCCAAATAAAAAAAGTTGAGGCTATGATGAAGTACGGATTGATGGAATAAAGAAGTCGATTCACCTCATTGTTAAGCCACTGAAATTTATTTTGAATAATAGTTTCAAAGAAGGAGTATTTCCTGAAAAATCCTGCTGAAAAAAGCAATAATAAAACCTCTTCACAAGAAAGATAATCCAAATAATTTGGAAAATTAGAGGCAATTAGTCTTCTCACGAGTTTCTCCAAACTTTTTGAGACAATTTTATGTGAAAGACTTTTGAATTTTTTTAAAAAATTCAGAGTCATCAATAACAGCCAGCATGGATATGTAAGAGGACGAAGTACAGAAACAGCTATCTATGATCTTTTGGCAGGGATCATGAATGCTTTCGAGGAGGATTCTATTTCGATGGGAATCTTCATAGATTTTTCGAAGGCGTTCGACTCGGTGATACATGAGATCTTACTGGAGAAGTTGGAAGTCTATGGTGTTCGTGATAAACAATTGAACCTTATTGGGAGTTATCTGGAAGGACGAACACAGACCGTGTCACTCACGATGGATGGAAAGCGATACTCTTCTCGGGAGGCTCTTGTGACGCAGGGTGTCCCACAGGGTAGTATGCTTGGACCCGTTTTATTCATCATATATGTCAATGATCTCCCCGATATAACACCTAATCCTACAGATTTTTTCACCAACTACGCAGATGACACCAATGTCCTACTGACTGCTGCAAACCTCACTGAGCTACGTATTTTAAAGCAAAATTAGTTTGATGCCCTTCAGGATTGGTGCTCACCTCATATTTTATTGGTGAATGAGAGCAAAACGAAGTGCATCCAGTTCACACGTGGAGCAGTGGAGCAATCTCAACGGATTTATCTTCCCGATGAACATAATCAATATGTAGAACACACCCGTTTTTTGGGATTGTCAATTGAGCAGCGCTTGGGTTGGCAGCTTCATGGGGAGAGTGTGATAGGCAGATTGAAGTCCGCTGTTTACGCTCTTCGAGTTTTGAAAAAAGATGTGGGTTTGCCATTTCTGATTAATGTTCATTACTCTTATTTTCAATCTATTATGACATATGGTTTAATTTTCTGGTGGAATAGTGTGTACGCTGAATCAATATTCAGAGTTCAGAAGATGGCGATACGCTGTATATTCGATTAAAGTTATGTGCAATCATGTAGAGGAATTTTCAGGAAGAATAATTCGCTTACTTTGACAGGTCTATACATTTATAAATTATTACAATTTTTCTTCAACAATCCAGATAAGTTTTTGAAATTCAAAAGCTCACTAACCTATGACACTCGTCACAACCTGTATATGTATCCAAAGCATAAATTTTCGTCAACTGAGAAGGGATGCACATATATGGCGATCAAACTGTTCAATTCTATGCCCAATGATATAAAATAATTATAAAATATTATGTTTCAAAGATAACAAGAAAAAATTGTTCAATCTATTAATGGAATGGGAGCCATATAATGTGTCAGAATTTTTGAGACGTAGGGATTGATTTTTTTGAATTGGTTTTTTTGTATGCGAGTATTGCTGTATGGGTGTATTTTTTGACTTGTTTTGAGTTTCATTGAAACCATTGTATATCATGTTTGTGAGAATGATTTTTCGAAATAAATTAATATTATTATTATTATTTGTATGAATAACATTACCAGTATTTCTTGATAAACCTTTTTTCTTAAAGTTATTGATGTTTTTCAATGAACTTGAACCTAGTACTCTCGACCTCTCGCGACCCCCCTACAAAGGCTTCGCGACCCCTCAGGGGGTCGCGACCCATAGGTTGAAAAACATTGCTATAGATTTTCAAGAGCGAGTAGAGTCGCGGAGAATGCATTTGGAATTTGGGTGGCACGCTGGAGGATATTCTCTCGTCCAATAAATGCTAAGATGGAGGATGTAGTCAAATAATTCAGCGTGCTATTTGCCTGCAAATTTTTTGATCAGATACAAATCTGAGTATATCTCAACTTCATTGCGAGATATTATTATGCCGGAGGCATAATAATTGGAAAATACAAGTCACGGGCTTGAAATATGAAGACGAAGAAGAACACATTAGTACCTGACAATTGAAGAGCAAACTCTAATTCAATCAGTGTAGGGCAAACAGCCTCAAATTTATTCTCCAGATCAGCAAGAGACATTGGGGATGAGTTAAAGAGCTATTTTTTTGAAGAAGGTGCAGTACCATGGCAATGAGTCAACATACAATAGATGTAACTACATGCTTATTGAATAAAATAATTTTCTCCATCTCCAAATCTGGTGTTTTTATTACAGTATCATTTTCAAATCCCAAAGAACTATGCTGTGCCGCTGGGTATTATTGCAAAAATTCAAGACAAATTATCGCAATGGCAAAATGTTCCGGAAGATAATATTACCAAATATCAATTTATCTCATATTATCATGATCTGAAAAGTTCTTGAGGAGCCCATTAGCAGATCAATTTTCGAGAGCACTTTTCAAACACCATCATAATGCATGGGCATTGCCTCTAATGCCCTATGCTTCATTCAGCTCTGACTTGATCTAGTTATGGTTAAAAAACTAATATTTCCTACTGATGACAGAGAGTTAAATTGGTAGAAGAAAGTACTTTCATTTATTTTATACTTTATTGGAAGCATCCGAATGGCCATCGGCTGATGTCTGTCGGCCTGTTTTCACAAAATTAAATTGTTTTTCACATTGAAATTCTCATGAAAATGAACCTTCATTCCGAATATCTATTTCCCTCTTCTATCAGGCTTGTCAGAAATTCCAGTTGTAGCTGGTTGCTGACCTTCCTCGGTGATTTGGACAAGCCATCAGCTAATCGAGAACAAATTTTCTGTGTAGGACCGGAGTAAGAATAGTCCTACCCTTGTGCGTGAGGTGTCGTAAGAGGCGACTGATCGTACTAAGCGCTCATCAGGCGTCGTTGCGCAAATTGATTGCCTTTTTTGGTAGTTGGCCTAGGTGTTTTTATCAAAACAGGCATTGTTGTGGTTAACCCGAACGCAATGCCACCATCTCCTCCTCGGGTGTCTCCATGTCCCTGCGGGAAGTCCTTCAGCTCGTTGAAGACTCGCTCTCAGCATGTGCGTCGCTACTGTCGGGGTCCCACCGCCAGTAACATTTGTCCGGTGTGCGGTGTCGACTTCGATTCGTTTCCTGGAATGAGACAACGTATGAGGCAATCGCATCCACGGGAGTATAATGAAGATCTGATAGGGGAAGCGGACAGGGGTATAAGATCTGAATGGACACAGGATGACATTGATTCGATGGCTAGAGCTGAAGCTCTGTATTCAGGTCGGAACATAAACCAGTACCTGCTCTTTCTTCATGAGTTTGGACATCGGACTCTCGAGTCAATTAAAGGTAAAAGAAGGGGTCAGGATTATAAGGATAGGGTCAATATACTGCGTGATCAGCTTACCAGTCATGTTGAGGATGTTCCGCTCTTGGCTGCTGTCTCTTGGTCATCTGGAGGATCCTGAGGATGAAAATCTTGTCCAGGCCCTGCTCAGAAATCCTTTGGCGTATGCTGAGTTGGCGCTTCCCTTGTATGAGGCGTTAGTCCGCCGCTTCATTAAAGTACGTCCTGCAAAGAATAACAGAAATACTAGTGGTCCACATCCCCCTCCTAGAAATCGTAGGGAAGAGAGAGCTGCCAATTTTAAGAAATGCCAGAACCTTTATAAGAAGAATCTCAGAATTCTGGCTTCCTGCATTCTCGATGGAAGGGGTATTGCAACATCTACTGAAACTCCTTCCTTTAATAACATTCAAGAGACATCTAAGAATATCTTTGAGTCTCCTCCAGTAAGCGATGATAACGAGGTGTTTGATAAGTTCGACTCACCTTCACACCTGAGCTCCCCAATCTCAGACGAGGATATTGAATGGGCACTCAAATCTTCAAAAACCCCCTCCTGTGGTCCAGATGGCATCAATATCGGCCACCTCAGGAAAATTCCTATGGGGAAATTGATACTGCTATACAACATCATGTCATTCACAGCCTTCATTCCACCTACCCTTAAAGTAAGCAGGACTGTCCTCATCCCCAAGGGCAAAGATCATCTTGAGGACGTTAACAATTGGCGCCCCATTACGATCTCTAGCAGTGTCCTCAAGATCCTAAATAAGATACTGGCTAGGCACATCTCCTCTGTGGGCTTGAACGTCAACCAACGGGGCTTCGTCTCTGTGGACGGATGCCTGGCAAATACTCTCGTCCTCCAGACCTTAATTAAGGATAGAAGGAGAGGAGGTCGGGGCTACCACATCATCTCACTGGACTTGAAGAAAGCTTTCGATAATATATCCAAGTCCAGTATAGAGAGAGCATTACGGAGAGCCAACATTGACGAAACCTTCATTAAATACGTGTTAGCTACTTAAAGTGATTGCTCCACCACCATATCAATAGCTGGTAGCGAAGTTTGTCGGGTTGATGTCCTCAGAGGGGTTAAGCAGGGTGACCCTCTCTCGCCGTCCATATTCAACATCCTAATAGACGAGCTCATTACGAGGTTGAACAATATGTCAGGTGCCTCCTTCGGCGACCATAACATCAGTTGTGTCGCCTTCGCCGACGATTTGGTGCTCCTTGCGGACAGTGCCAAGGCAGCCAATAGGTTGCTATCGGAGGCCTCGCAGTTCTTTGCGGTACGGGGACTCGAATTGAACGTTGCCAAGTGCTGTGCCCTGTCAACAGGCGTAGTCATATCTCGAGAACCTATCCGATGCAAATTGGCCGTCAATGACAGGTCTATCAAACAATCCATGCAATGCACTTATCTAAGAGTAGAAATATCCAGCTGCAAGAACTTGTATCAAGAAGTGCGGACTCAGACGAATAAAGCATATCGAATATCCGGATGCTTAAGAGAAATAATATGGAAGAACAAACATATGACAGCAGAAAGTAAAGTCCGTATATACAAAACAGCTGTGAGACCAATATTAACATACGCAGCAGAAACCCGTGCTGAAACCTCCAAAACAAAGGCTCTGATGAGAAGTACGGAGATGAAAATCCTAAGAACAATAAAGGGAGTACCACTGCGGGACCAAATAAGAAGCAGTGTTATACGAGAAGAACTGGAAGTGCAGGATATTGTTCGGTTTGTACGGTCAAGACGCAGGAACTGGAGAGACCACGTGGCAAGAATGAGCAACGATCGATGGGCAAAGTGGGCAAAAAACGAAAAGCCAAACTCAAAGCGCCCCCCCTCATACCAAAGAGATTGTATGAGAGTTGGACGTCCACATCGCAGGAGTCTGAATGAACAGAAGATAACAAGACATGGTCTTAAGAACAAGGAAGAAGAAGAAGAAGAAGAAATAGAGAAATTGATCAAATCTGAAAAATCCTCCGCAATAAGAGGAGATATATACTTGAGCACCTTAGAAGAAATATTATCAAGCCCAGACTCACCATAATTTTTCAGTTGTGAGACCACAGATATGATTTCTGCGGGAACAACAGGAAAAAAGTGGAAATTCGAGTTGACCAACTTTTGGGTGCATGAGTTCGAGACTAAACTTCCATATTCACCCCGCAATGCGAGCTCGCCCATGGTAGAGAAATAACTACCAAATGCGTCGGCGACCGCATCGGGAGCCGAGATGGGCTGATCATTAACAGTAAGCGTAATTCCATTTACACTACTTAGTTTCGTGGTAATCAACTCCATATTCACAAGGGTCCATAAAGTTTTGTTGGGATTGGTTGATTCAGAAAGAATTTTTTCGTTGTAAATATGTTTTGAAGTCTTCAAAAATTGATTGTATGCTTTTTTAGCTTTCTTGTAATTAACTACAGCCTCTTGAGATTTCAAGTTCCTAGAAAGCTAGTGAAGATTCCTCAAATGGTCTCTTGCTTCGCGTATTGAGGAACCTACCCATTTCGGTCGACATCGAGCAGAAGGTGTCTTCAAGGGACAAATAGCCTCAATCGAAGAGGTTAATACATCTAAGAACCTCTGAAATCTAGTGTCGACTGTATCATGGCCGTATAATACTTGAAAGTCAGCATTGGAGATCATGGAGGACAGGTTATCTAAATTCGATTGCGCTGTCATTCTGAAGGTAATAAAATTCTTTTCAACTTCAAGTTTTTCATGACAAAGATAGTCGAGAATGAGAGCTTTATGGTCACTAATGAAGGGTCCGCATACAGACACACTATATGTATCCTGTGCATAGGCTATCCCTCACAGAAAAAGGAGCTAAGTATTCGTGTATGAAACTTTTCAATAAGCTGCCATCAAGAATAAAAAGAATCAACAACCAACGACTTTTCAAGAAAGAAATACATGCGCTTCTGATGGAACTTGAGCCATATACAGTTCAAGAATTTTTGGATTCAACTCTGTAATATTATTTGAGCAATCACTTTTTCACTTTTTGTTATCTTGACGAATATTTCATTCTGATTGTATATAGGTATATTATACATGTATGCAGGATTTCTGAAATAAATGATATTATTATTATTAACGAATTAATTTGTTTACTTTGTGTTACCACTAAATCTTTCAAGTTGAGTATTTCCGAAATAAGTGGTGCTAATGCCTTTTCGACTGCAAGTTGAACAATAGAATCAAATTTATTAGTTTCATCTTTTGAGTTAACTTGAAACTGAGATGTTGAATCATGGAAACCGGTGGTTGATTCACAATTTTCACACTTCCACTTATTTATCGCGCCATCTTCACGCATTTTGTAGTAATTCTCAATAGGAATGTTCGAGCACTTTATATGAAACCTTTTTATGCACACTTGACAATTGAGACAATCAATAGCTTCATCATACCTATCAATTTTATCAGAACATTAGGAGCAACTCAACCCACGTATACGCGACATGACGAATACAGTATTGATAAAAGAGAATCCACACAACTTCCGAAGAATCTACCCCATTGCTTACCTGAAGATTTTATTTTATCAAGACAACACCTTGATGGTGATAAAAGAGAAGCCGGTAAGTGCAGTCTTATTTCCACAATGGATTTATAATAATATGAAAATAGTTGATATATGACCTTTTGATTAAGTAAAAACTTAGCTGTTGACTGAGAGAAAGTCTGAGGTTTGAAGCACTTTCCATGTTTACACCTTTTATTTCAGTTTTCATAAGGGCAGTGAAAAGGAAACTACATGATTTCACAGCTATTAAGATCAACAGAAATTATGAACAAATTGTATAATACAAATTATACGAGAAAAACAAAACGATACAATAAGAAAAAGAGAGTCTATACTGTTTCAATATTCGATTAGACCACAAAAAACTGAATCGATGCGAGTCAAATTTTCGCGCAGACAGTTTTACTGCACAAATTTTCAACGTACGTGCGAAGATTTTCCGAACTTGGATTGCTAAAAGTGGTTTGGAGTGACTTTTAATGGTGAATTATCAAATTTATTGAATCCATAAGTATTTTAACATTACTCAGTAATTTCTTATTACATTGGTTTTCCTTTTTATAACACTATTTCGGTTTGCATTTTTAAGTTACTCACTTGAATTCTTCGATTTTGATTGCGTCATACTTGTACAGTGCCTGGTGTTTAGATTTCTGAAAGATCCCGCGAGGAGAAAAAATGGAGAAATTAGTTTTAAAATCAACGAAGACAACGACTGACTTTCGGTTTTGTATTTGGAAGTGGTTAACCAATGATTTATTTGTTATTTCGATGTCTTCCACTGATAATTTACACAATTCTTGACGACGACAGGCTCCGAATAATCCGAAAATAGTTGCATCCTTAACCATCAAGTATTTCTCATCTGGTGCCTCCTTTATAAACTTTTCAACTTGTTCACGAGTTAGAATTTTCGATTTTTTGGCACAATTTCCTTCACTTTTCCGTTTTAATTATGCTATTACCTTAAAATATTTACCAACATCCACACCATTTTCAACAAGGACACTTGACTTTATCATTGGAAAATACATGTCACAGGCTTAAAATATGAAAACGAACAAGAACACATTAGTACCTGACAATTGAAGAGCAACCTCTAATTCAATCAGTGTAGGGCAAACAGCCTCAAATTTATTCTCCAGGTCAGCAAGGGACATTGGGGATGAGTTAAAAAGCTATTTTTTGAAGAAGGTGCAGTACCATGGCAATGAGTCAACATACAATAGATGTAACTATATGCTTATTGAATAAAATAATTTTCTTCATCTCCAAATCTGGTGTTTTTATTACAGTATCATTTTCAAACCCTAAATAACTATGCTGTGCCGCTGGGTATTATTGCAAAAATTCAAGACAAATTATCGCAATGGCAAAATGTTCCGAAAGATAATATTACCAAATATCAATCTATCTCATATTATCATGATCTGAAAAGTTCTTGATCCAGAGCTGCATAAACCATTTGAGGAGCCCATTAGCAGATCAATTTCCGGGGGCACTTTTCAAACACCATTAGAATGCATGGGCATTGCCTCTAATGCCCTATGCTTCATTCAGCTCTGACTTGATCTAGTTATGGTTAAAAAACTAATATTTCCCACTGATGACAGAGAGTTAAATTGGTAGAAGAAAGTACTTTCATTTATTTTATACTTTATTGGAAGCATCCGAATGGCCATCGACTGATGTCTGTCGGCCTGTTTTCACAAAATTAAATTGTTTTTCTCATTGAAATTCTCATAAAAATGAACCTTCATTCCGAATATCTATTTCCCGCCTCTATCAGCTTTGTCAGAAATTACAGTTGTAGCTGGTTGCTGACCTTCCTCGGTAATTTGGACAAGCCATCAGCTAACCGAGAACAAAAGTTCTCGATGGAAGTTGCCTCTCTTTTTCTCTTCTGGCTTCATTTCCTTGATAGCTCCAAGGAAAGCCTCATACTGCAAGGATAATTGGCTTCAATCCCTCCTAGATGATGAAGGCTCTCCTTGCCTACCTAGTGATGTTGAAGGGGTTTCATGGAAAAGAGGAGAACCTCGGTTGGAGCACCTGAGGTGCTTTGTAGGTTTGATATAGTCCTGTAAATTCCAGGAGATATTATAAGTATTTCATTCAAATTGTATTAAAAATAATTCTTATTTAAAATTATTATTTAATTATTACTTACGGCCTCGCTGCCAAGGACATATCTAAAAATGTCATCAACTCGAAATGTCGATGATTGTTTCTTATTCTCTCCGATTGAAGCCTTTGTACGGCAGACGACCCAGAGGAACTCTTTCTATTAATGGTGGACCTAGCTCTCATATAGCTATCCCTCAAATTTTCTCATTTTTTCGAGATAGTCTCTTCGACCACTAAAATAATGAATATTATATGAATATTGAATAATCATAGTGAAATGAGAATCTGAACATGGACAGGAAAACCCATTACATTACATAAAATCAAATAATTACCATTCATTTCTTCTTTTATTTTCCCCACAATCTCTTCATTATGTGCCTAGCCCTCTGCCTCATAGGAAGAGCATAGTCATAAAGTGGAGGACACTCTGAAACTTTTTTATCAGAATTTCTTCGTCCTCTACTGACCATGCTCTTTTTTGTGGGACCTCTGTCTGGCTTTGTAAGCCCAGATAATTTGAAACGACAGCATCGCGATAAACCATATCTGAAAAAATTTTAATATTACAGAGAATTCAGACATCGAAATTATGTAAGGAACAGGTGGAAAATGCAATTGAATCAAGATCACAAATAACTAGCCCTTTAATTTTTCACCCATCCTGTCCATAAGTTGATTTGCAATTTATAAATCTCTATCATATTGTTATCTTCATGAAAACAGAAGCTATGGTACCAACAGCCTGATATTAATTCTATGATTTAAAAAAATTGTACAAACATATACATATATTCAAAATTTCGATTAGAATATTTTACCTGTTGAGAAAAATTTTTGTTAAGTTTGAAGAAAACGACGTGTTTTCATGTAAACCTGATATTCCAGGTAGAAACAAATGTTCTACCACAAAAGAGCCGATAAGACGTAAGCAATAATAATCGGTCTTTAATGACCAAACGTCTATTCTACCTAATTCTGTTCACCTAGAGAGGAGGTGCTCAGGTGTTGAAAAGAATTTGTCCATATCAGCAAATTTTTTTTCTGCATCTTCATTTCTATTTTGAACTTACTCTTGATCTGTACCATTTTCGACTAAGCCAAAATGAATAAACAAACTCTCCAGAAACGTTGTGTGAACAAGTTGAAAGACAAACATACAAATAAGAAGTATATGGAGAGAACTCTTCATATATAGAAAATTATGAAGAATTTGAAAAATCTCGATGGCGAAGAAACTTGGGAACATTGCAAATGTTGTGGAAAAACCAAGACTGAAGGCCCAGTAAAATATCCAAGAGAACAAGGAAAATAATGTACCCAAATCAAAGTGTGAAAAAAAACTTTGAAGAACAAGAAGAGGAGAGACAAAAATATTTGAATATTTGCTTGGCCAGAGCTGTAATGATCAAACAGATTCTTCAAGTCAGAGCAGCTAGGTTGAAGAATGGATTAGAGACTCAATTATTTAGTCAGGACGAAATTTCTGAAAGACCTAGGGAACAAATATATGTGAGACATAGGTACTTCTATTTTCAGTTGCCTTCCAGGGCGCATTGAAATTTTGTAAATATAATTCGTATTCTGTAAATATATTATTATTTTTATTTGAAATAAATTTGAATATTGTATATAGTAGTTGTATAAAACTTTTCAAATTTATGTACTATTGTAATTTTGTACCATAGACTCTTGGAAAAAATAATCCCTTATTTGTAAATATTGTATAATATAATTTTTCAACTTTTTTCCATTAGAATTTATATTATTATCACTATCTCATGTAAATCAACGAAAAATATATATACTGTAACTATCTTAGACAACATAAAGAAAAATATGATTTCAAATAATATTTCAATAAATACTTTCTCAAAATATCATTTTATCATTACAAAAAAAATACAACAAAAAATTTACATAAATAATTTTCTAACGAAATTGAAAATGTTGTATTTTTCTATAGCAAACAAATTAACTGTCAGTTCGACGAGACCCGCGTACGAGTGTAGTCGATTATCAGTGATACTCATTCGTTTATAGTTTTGTGACATCTTCGATCTGAAAATTTGCCTTTTAGTGAGTTCCATCATAAACAATGTAGATTCACAGTCCTTCGGACTTACTACGGTAGCTGTGCCCATGAACAATTTAATAATTCACTCAACAACGTGAAACAGAATTAATTCAATTTCCACACGTAAAAAAATAGTCCACTGATAAATACTCATCAGTACAACAGTACCGCGTTGCGGTTTTTTGTTCCCGGTCCAGCGACTGGATGCGGACCGCGTTCCGCATCTGGTAACCAGAAGCGATAGATTATCTCATCTATGAAAAACCATCTAAAGGTGGCCTTTGACTACGAGGGCAACCGAAATTCTTCTTCCCAACAAACAACAATGCCATCTCAAACAGAAAATGTAGAAATGATAAAGCGTTGTATTCCGCATATTTCAAAATTTTTGGTCAACATTTTTAAAAGTTGTATTCTGGACTCGAGATTCCCTAAAGATTGGAAGATATCGAGGATTTTACCCCTTCCAAAAGTGTCTAACCCTATCTCTTTTAGCGATATTCGTTCAATATCGATTTTGTCTCCGTGTGCAAAGATTTTCGAAAAAGTGTTAGTGAGTAGAATAAGGTCTCATATGGTGAAATATGATGTCTTACCATCTCGACAGTCCGGTTTCAGGAAAGGATTTGGTTGTTGCACGGCTCTTCTGGATGTGGTTGACTCTGTCATTTCAAGTGTGGACTCTGGGGAGGTTTGTGTGTTGACATTATTGGATTATTCCTGGGCATTTGATAGAGTGAATCATGGAATACTGATTGCAATTTTGGGACACATTGGGTTCTCCACATCTGCTATTGGGTTGATGATGGATTACCTTAGGGATCGGTTTCAATATGTAGAGTCATCTTCGGGAAGATCTGAAACTGGCGCTGTAAAGTGTGGGGTCCCGCAAGGTTCTGTGCTGGCACCTATTCTTTTCTGTATTTATACAATCTTCATTGTTTATGGACTGAAGTTCTGCACACATTTTCGATACGCCGATGATACACAACTGTTGTATTCTTTCTTTGCTGCATGTCATTAGAGCAAATTATGAAATTAATGCTGATCTTGATCGCTTGGTGGCAAATTCGTTGAAACACAATTCAGTATTGAATCCTGATAAAACGAAGGTTCTCGTATTTGGCAGTAGAGCTGCTGACGTCGTTGAGGCGCTAGATTTGAGGGTCAACGGTATTAAGGTTGCCACTGTTAAGTCGGCTAGGAATTTGGGAATCATTTTAGATGTTAACCTTCGATTCACTGAACATGTATCATTATTTGTTCAGAAAGCCTATACTGCACTAAGAAGGCTTTATCCCCATAGACACTTCCTGCCGCGGAGATTGAAGATTTGGCTTACTGACACGCTAGTCTTAAGTCATTTTAATTTTTGTGATGCAGTGTATGGTCCATGTCTACGCCTGGATGATAAGGTAAGGATCCAACGAGTCCAACGTGCATATTTGCGGTTCATCTATGGCATCAGAAAGTATGAACCAGTTATTCATAAATTGAAAAGTTGTAATTGGTTGAATATGGAGCAGAGACGTGAGCTCCACTCTATGACTTTGTTCCACTCGATCATATGGTTCAAACCGCCTCCATATTTGTATAACAAAATACGTTTTAGATCTGATGTCCATAATGTGAATGTGAGGTTCAGGGGCATGCTGTCTCCACCGGTGTTCAGGACTGCCTTGTTTCGACGTTCTTTCTCCTTCAACATTTACTCTGTATATAACCGCTCACAGTCCATCTAAAAATCTGCAAACCAGGAGCTTTTAAAGCCAATTATCGGGGTCTACTTTTGGGTGCATGAAATGATCTGGATCATTGGAAGACTGAGGTCATTTGGTGATGGCTATCATTTTATATTGTTCTCCTTATGGTGTGCTCAATCCAGAGTTGAATTTGAACTGCGTGATGTATGGAACGTGAATGAAACTTTTTTTTTATGTCATTATAGTATTGATGTGGAACTTGCGTGAGATTTGATTTTTTTTGTTTCAAATTAATTTGATAGTTTTGGTACCACAGTAATATCAGTTATACTGATGTGGGACCGATTGCAATGTACGATTTAATTGTTTTCTGGGTTGACTGGAAATTATACTAGTTATTAATTTTGTTATAATTGTTGTTGCAATAAACGCGTTATTATTATTATTATTATTAAAATCGCACCCAATCGCAATCATACGTCTTTGCCATGAAATCGAAACCCAAACCAACATATCCCAAGAAAGATCAGGCCATTGTCATCCACGCCACGGAGGATCTTAAACTGTTCAATTACGCCAAAGCTATTGGTACTATTATCGGCCCCAAAAATATACACTCGATTTCAAGAATATCTAATAATA
Source organism: Hippodamia convergens (assembly GCA_038502775.1). NCBI lineage: Eukaryota > Metazoa > Arthropoda > Insecta > Coleoptera > Coccinellidae > Hippodamia > Hippodamia convergens. The sequence goes on along the minus strand of JAVSIQ010000825.1, from coordinate 219,975 downwards.
GAATATGTATTTACCTATCGAAATCCGAATTAGTTGACTCTCCAATCGATAACCACTCCACCATTAATATTGGAGAAATAGAAATATCCATTAGACGCCTTGTTACCCCAACTAAGAGATTTGTAATATCCAATGTCTGCCCATCCATCCCGAACGAAGACATCGAAGTCGCGCTAAAGGATTTTGGACTACAGCTAGCATCCCCCCTGTCTTTTCTTAAGGCTGGGCTACATGAAGAACAGTACAGTCACATATTAGAGAGTTATCGAAACTCAAATAGAGGCCAAACTTAAATAAAGTTTCTCTTATTTTGACATTTGCTCATGCGCATTCAATAAAGATTTTAAGGTGGCCTTTAATAAAATACAGGCCTCCTTCACTTAACTTAAATAAACGACAGCCGTATTTAAATAAAAGATCCCTTATTTTGACAGTTCTCACAGTCTTCTGTGCTTTTTTTCTTATTTCAAGGTTAGGTTCAATTCGATTTTAAATTTCGAAAGTAGAAAGTGGTTGATAGCATCGAAAAGCACGTGGTCGTGAAGAGTTTAAGACTGCAAAGAGAAATTTGTTCAGTAAAAAAAATGAATGCTGACGCTGAGAAGAAAAGTCTTCGATTCACTCATGACGACGATGACATTTTATTGAGGGGAGTATTGGCGAAAAAACCCTTCTTGCATTCAGAAATGTGGGAAGAAGTGAAAAATGAATTCTTTCATTTAACAAAAAAACAATTTTCCATAAAGAGCCTAAGGCAACATGTGAATTTATTATTGGACCAACCTATTGAAAAGGACCGAATAAACCAGAAGAGTTAAGTACCATTTGGATATTATACTATAAATAGTAAAATTATAATATATGAAGAAAATGGTTGAGTACCTTGTTATTTTTCAGTTCAGGAATCGAAGAACCATATTCAGAAAAAGACTGCTTAATTAATGAATTAAAGGATATGGCATCTGAAGGTTAAGTTTTAAAAAAGATGAAAACTCAAATAAGAAGGAAACAAATTAAAAGTGCCAATGAGGGTAAAACAAGCCGTGAAAATGTGGCAACAGAATTCTTCGAGTATCATCTTGTTGCACAAAATCATGACTTAGAGAGCCAATTACCAGAGAAAGTTCCTAGGAGTTCTGCTTGAATATTTTGCGAATTGAACGTTGAAAATATTTTATAGAGTATATTTACTCGGTCTGGTAGTTGATGCTAATTTAATTACCGAAACCGGTCGTAAAGAAATAAATTCATAAACAATGGAAATTCACAAAATAGAATTGTTGTTGCGTTTCGATAATATATCTTTCTTCAACAGATACTCCCCAAGATGATACGATAGCAGATTTACTAACATCATCAAAAGAAGATACTGTAGCGGTGATCATCGATTCGACGGAGGAATCTCCTAAATTGAAACCAGATTTTCCCTCGAAAAGTATTTTAGGTGAAGTATATTCCTGTTTATTTATTATTTGTCAACATATAAAATGAAATATTCTGTGATATTAATTAATTAATATTTATTAGGCCCTATCCGAAGTCGGGCAAAAAAACCACGTATATGAGGAAGAGTGGGCTGGACTACTTGAAAGCGAAAAGTGACAAAGAGATGGAATTGGAGGAGAGACGCATAGTTCTGGAGGAGAGGAAATTCGATATAGAGGAGCGAAGAATTGCTGTGAGCGAAAGAAATGCTGCACTGGCGGAAAAAAAATTCGAAATTGATTCTGCAAACTATAAAAAAATTTTTGATTCCAAAATGAAATCATATCGAAATTGATTAATGCTGTCAATAATTCAAAAATATTAATTTGTTTCAAAATATTTATTTATCTCTTTCATTACATCCTCGAATTATTCTATGATTCTTTCTTTTCTTTCTTTTTCAGCTGTTTGCATCCACTCCTGAATGAAAGCCTCTTCCATACCCTTCCATATTCGTCTATCTCTGGCCTGACTCAGCCAGTTCCTACCCGCTATCTCTCGAATGTCGTCGACCCATCTTCTCTGTGGTCTGCCTCGGTAGCGGGTAGATACTCATCTATGATCCCGATAGATGATAGATCTACTTCAGGGACGCGCCCCCGCCCACGCGAGCCTTGGTTTATCTCCTAAGACCATACAGGGGAAACCATTGTCCAACCCCAGATTTCCTATCCAATCCTATCACAAACCCCAAATCAATCTCAAAACTCGCTAACACGCAGGGCAAGCGAGGCGTTTTAATGCCACAACCTTCCAAATCAGCCAAGGTCAGGGATGTCATGGAGGAAATAGCGGTCAAAAAGTGGAGATGGGCTGGTCACATAGCCAGACAGGACAGCAGCAGATGGCCACTAAGAACACTACAGTGGAGACCTCGAGAGACCATTCTATGATTAGCTAAACTTAAATAATCTTCTGATTTTGGTGGTTCCACATCAAAATATTCACTTGTTTGATTTCTATTCAAGCACGAATGACAGTTTGTCAATATAACTGCACACATATAGAATTTGTCAACGTCACTAAGCAAAAGCAAATTGGCTCACTACTTTTTGAAAACCCCAGTCTACTGCCACACGATGTACTTTCATGCTGGCATTGAAAGCAGTTTCATGTGGTTGTAAATTTGAAGGATGTCCTGGAAATGGCGAAAACAGGAGAGGTCTTATGCCATATGCTTGATCACCAAATATATTATAGCAGCAACAGCAACAGCGTACTTTATTTTATTTCACTGTTGCGGAAAAAAATTTTACAATGAGAGATTTTGAAGATATAAACACTTATTTGTGACAATCTTTCTGACGAATAATTTGCCAATTGGGCTATAACTCAACAATCGCTTGTGAGGTTGCGCATATTATACCTGAAATTAGTGTAGAACTGAACGAAGAATTAAAATATGTCTAAATATACAGGGTGTTCCATTTGGAATAACGAAGTTCACATTCGTTTCCGGTAGAACCGGAGGTAGATTTTGATTGAAAATATTTTACAACTCAAGATCATGTGATATAAAACAACAATGCAAAATCTGGAATTTGTATTAAAATTCCTTCCCCGAAAACTTCTAATGAAACACTTAAAACATCACCCTGTATAATATCTAACATATATGTGATGCAAACAATAGATGCCAAATCAAAGATTTTCTCACTATAATGTAACTTTGGATTTACTGTGTCGACGCTTGAATATTAAATATACACCTTCGTCAGAGATAATTCAGAAATGGAAAAGAAAAGGTTCTACCCAGAACCATTTTACCTGGATTCACGTGCATCTGTTCAAAGATATTATTTACTTTGGACATTTTGGTCCATCTTGAACATTATAGCCAGCAACTTAGAAATTTATTTTCAAAATTATATGTAATATAAATTTTTCTATTTCAGTATCGTAATGAGTTCATTACAGTACTAAAAGTAGTGCTGTAATCAAACTCATTACAGCATTGTTTTCAGTTATATTTTTCGTTTTGTGGTTGCCAGTACTGACCTCCGATCCACTCAATTTTCGAATCAAATCCGCAATCTGTCAAATTTTCGTTAGTGACACCAACTGCCAGGATACAATACAAAAGTCACTAATCTGAATTTTTATTTGAATTTCGAGAGTTTTCCACGAAACTTGACTGAAATAGAGAAAATATCGTCTAAAACTCGTTGCAGAAGGCAATTCCAACACTCATGCTTTCGAAAACTCGCTCCTTCGTCGCTCGTTTTCGAATTTCGCATTCGTGTTGGAATAGGAGCTCATTCTGCAACTTGTATTAGAATATACTATTCTCTATTTCAGTATCGTAATGAGTTCATTACAGTACTAAAAGTGGTGATGTAATGAAATTCATTACAGCATTGTTTTCAGTTATATTTTTCGTTTTGTGGTTTCCAGTTCTGACCTCAGATCCTCTCTATTTTCAAATCAAATCAATTCAAATTCCGTAATCTGTCAAATTTCGTAAGTTATATCAACTGCCAAGATACAGAACAAAAGTCACTCATCTGAACTTTCATTTGAATTTTGAGGGTATTTCACAAAAGTTGACTGAAATAATGAAAATATCCTCTTATACTCGTTGCAGAAGTCAATTCCAACACTCATGCTTTCAAAAAGTAGCTCCTCGAATTTCGCATTCGTTTTGAAATAGGAGCTCATTCTGCAACTTGTTTTAGAACATACTATTAAATCAAAAGAATGGGAATCATTCAATCTTCAATCATTTATTTCGTGTTTGACAATCAGCTGTTTACGACAGCGGAGATCACATACGTCACGTGAGTATAAAGAAAGGAGTGGGGATTGTCGCCTGCGACAGTACGAAGCTCTGAGAACCCAGCTTTAGGATCATGTAATGCTGGGACTTCAGAATGGAAAATTCACACCACAATGACGCCAAGATTCTCTCTCATTAGAAGTATAACACATACAAAATGAAAATTAGAATGACAACTAACAACAATGATGACATGTATGAATAAAATGCTGTCAACTCAATAAAACATCACATACATAACAATTCATCTGATAAAAAACTAATATATAACAAAAATAAATCAGAACTGGTGGAACTGTGTTTTATTTAATCTGATAAAGTAGATTTCTTTAGTTATATTCGGAAAAATTGCAACCAAGTCAAGAAAGACTTTGTCGATTTTAAATTTTATATCAATGTCAACATTGTTACTCTGGTGATCAATCGAGAACTGCTGTTATCACATGCAGACGGTGAAGACATATTTAGGTCGGAAATCTCTACACAGAAATAATAAATTTGTGTACAATTGACTAAAATCTTGAGTGTCAGTGCTGTGGTATACCGTGTCATTCATCTTCATCGTTGATATTTTTTTCCAATTAGTTTCAACGTCCAGGATTTCGAGGATGTCAAAATCGAAATGATGGCTTTCCTCAAACCTATGGGCAGCTAAAGCTATGGAACTATTCCTATCCCGAAACCTATCATCACAGACAACACAAGTAAGACTTTTATAATACCTTCCGAGATAGGGATAGTTCTACAGCGTTAGCTGCTGATAGATTTGAGGAAAGCCATTAATTCGATTTCGACAACGTCAGTACTGACAACCAGAAAACTTACATTACAGAACTACTTTTAGTACATTACAGAACTACTATTGAGTACAACATTAAAAAATATTTAGAGATACCGGAAAATGACATAAGCCAAGAAATGGAAATGGGACTACATCACCCTTTTAAAGTTTTTCATTTGAAGTTTTCGTAGAAGGAATTGTAATACAAATTTCAGATTTTGCATTGTTATTTGAGAAGACATGATCTTGAGTTGCAAACTATTTGCAATCAAAATCCTCCTACAGCTAGCGGAAAAACTATTATTAATACAGCAGCCATAATGGCAACAGGAATCAACGTATGGAATAAATGGTTCAAACAAAGGAACAATAAAAAAACTGCTTCAAATGAGGACTGGATCCTTCACCCACTAAGATTCAACTCGTCAGTGCCAGAGGAACCTCATAGCGAGTATAGCCAATCCGTCGCCCGGGATAATATCTGATATTTATCGAAAGATAATCGGACAGGCTTCAATATTCCTGATTCAGGACGAACAAATAAGTACTTTGTGAATATGGCTCACATACCACGGTCATCGGCGAACAGACATCGCGCTCGCTAAATATCATTTAGTAATAATGTAGTTTATTATTATTCCGGACAGGGGCTGTTGTAGCTAGGTTCAGCCTACCGGGTTCTTCGACCGCAAATATCTTTTGTTCATTACCCAACTTGATCATTTAAATGCCAAGGAGCCCGTCGATGGCATTGATAAATCTAGCGACATCCTTAGGGGCTTAAGCTGTGTACTTATGAGGATCCAGTACCGACTTCCCATGTGAATGGTTCTTAGTTCTTCCAACCTGGACATTTGTAAGCCAAGTGTTTAGCCTCTTCTCCCTCTGATCCATATAGCCTGCAGATGTAGGAATATAAAATGAGGTATTTTTGAGTTTCTTCTCATATGAATTCACTACCGTGAATAGTCAAGATCTGTGAAGTGAATTTTACAATCTCACAATCTGTCACAAGGGAAGACTGGGGATGGTTGATTATAGGAGTAGGTCCCTACTATCTGAATAAATATTTCTGAGTAAATCATCTCCACTAATATTATGAATGTGAATGTCCGTGTGTTTGTTTGTCTTTTATTGACTCAGGAACCAGATGACCGATTTCGATGAAACATTCACAATCATGTCCACTATAATATTGATTTTTCATGAAAAAGTGATTAGCTCAGTTTTTTTCAGGTTCTCAGGGCCGACGCGAAGTAGACTATAAGCGATAGAGTAATATAGTCGGAGACAATTTCGTAGTGCTCAAAAAGCTTTATAAAAAGTCCGTTACGGTATTTGTCTAACGGTCGATTCGAGTTCTTTTCATTGGTAAGGGACTTTCAGAAAACTGAAAGTCTCTTACCGAGTAAAAACTAGTGCGTTTATAATATGAATTTCCCGTTAAAGTCAACTTAACAAAGCACATCTAATAAGTTTCACTCAAAAATATAATATATCTTTGGTTTGAAAGAGCAGGCACCCCGCTACGTGGTTCATCCATAACTGGTACCGGGCCTAGGCGGAGTGATGCGCATCACCATCGCTTGCGTTAGGTTCGATTCGAGCTCCATCTAGTATTCAAGACTCCCATGAAGTCATCAGTTGTGAAACTCCGTTAGAGCACTGAGTAATCTCTTGCGGTCGTCATCTTATAGTATACTCAGAACTGACTGTTATATTTTGAAACAAAACATTGCGATAGCCCATGCGCGAATAAGCGGCGGGAGAATCTATGATACACTTTCGAAGCGTCGACGAAGATAGAGAAGCGGGCAGGGCGCAGTGTGTCAAAGCCTGTCATTACGACTGTACCTACTGTACTCTTAAAAATGAACAGGACGTACGTAACGACTTCGACATCAGCCTTACAGATCCTAGCAGGAACACCACCTTGGTGGTTAGAAGCAAAAGTAACGCATAAGGACTGGCAAATACATAAGACTAACATACAAAACACAAGAAAAAAGGAAACGAACACAAGGCACCCAGCTGAAAGACATCTACAGATAATTACCATGCCAAGCAATAATAATAAAAGCATGAGAAAAAAGGCACGTAGACAAGAACTTATGGAGGAATGGCAAAAGAGCTGGGACACAGGAGAAACAGGACGAGAGTTGTACAGACATTGTAAACAGATAGGGACAGACAGACTGGAATTGACATTTAAAGCGACACAGTTAATGACTGGACATGGAAACATGCTAAAGTACATAAAAAGATTCAGACTGAAAGACACAGACGGAAAATGCTTATGCGAAACAGGACAGGACGAGGACACAGAACATATACTGAAAGACTGTAGACTAATTAATAGAGTCGCAATCAGACAGATAATAACAGGAAAATACAAGAACTTAAATATAGAGTTGAGAAGAAATAACATAAAAAACACTGAAGACATTAATAAAATAAACGAATGGGCAGAAAAAGCGGTGAATGATAGTGATCCACGCCTGAACAATTAGAGTACAGAGGGACATTAAAGGGTATCAGTTGCAGCACAGGACTGATACCCTAAAAAGCTGACGTTAATCCACCCAATCCCTCAATTGAGGGTAACGGACGATTGCGTCAGAGATAGATCTGCGCTAGCCAAAAGGCGACGGTGACCCTTCAAACGTTTCATTCCCTCGGGGATGATAACAAGGGGAGCATGGGAGAGAGGAGCCCCACCAAGGTGTCAAAACCTTGGTGCCTCTCAATTGAGGTTGGACTCGTGCGGGTATGTGGTTAGCAGATAGGTAGTGCTAAAGCCGAAGGGCGGGAAGCATTTGGCATAATGTACCTACTGTACCTCCCTCAGGGGCTGTTCATCTTCGGATGACAGTACGGGGATCGCCAAACCCGAGGACCTGACGAGCTTTCTCGTCTTGTATACACCGTCAATTTAGGTCATGTCTCTGGCTGGTGGGGGGCTTGGCTTAAACGCCCGGCCCGAGGAGATGATACTCCTTAAACATCCCCAATTCAAGGTGTGGAGGTCGCCGATGAATGCATGGTCAAGGGGGAGCTTGATCCCGAGACTTTCTAACCGCGGGGAAAGGGGCGCACCTTGGCGGGACAAATAGCCTTCTCCCCGGTACGGGCGCTCTGCCGGGGAGCGACTTTTATTTCGGCCCTACTCGTGGGATAAAGATGGCAGATAAAGACAAAGATAATTTAAATATAACAGATAAGGGAACTAAGGTAACGACTATGGCAAAGAAATTGGAAAAGGCTGAGGTAACTGAAAAGGAAAAGGCAATGACAGGTGCGAGGGGGAGAAGCTCCAGTATGGGTGCGTCTACCTTGGAGAAAGTCAGGCGAATGGGCACTGACCTGCGAGAGTTCCTTCTCGCTGAGAATAATAAAGTAAGCAAAAGCGCAACTTCCTTCATTTTGAAGGTGGTTGGTGAATACGAGACGCTGATAGCCCAGCTATCAGCTGAAAATAGTGGTTTAAGAGGCACAATAAATGAGAGAGAAAAGTGGCTCAAAAAGGTGGAATTAGGAGAGATAACTCTAGTAGGCCAGAGGGTTGCTAGCAACCCTGTATGTATGAGCAGCGCGGCCGAACCGAGGGTAGCCCCACCTAAAAAGGAGGCCCCAAGGTCGTACGCGCTGGTAGTAAAAGATAAGATGGGCAAACTTGACAGCGAAGCTGTCAAGAAGAAAGTTATTGAGGAGGTTGAAGGCAGTTGCGACATACGCGTGACTGCGGTGCGAAAGTGCAGGAAGGAAGGCGGAATAGTCATTGAGACTAAATCCGCCGGGGAGCTTGAGTGCCTCGAGAACTGTAAAAAGTTCGAGGGGCTGGACTTGGCTGTAGAGAAACCTAGGAAACTAGGTTTCAGATTGACTGTCTTCGACGTTCCGTCGAAGATGACTGAAAGAGAACTTGTGGAGGAACTCCACAAGAAGAATGGTTGTGGCATAGATAGGGAGACTTTCATCTCCAAGGTGAAGGTCAGAGCCAGAACAGGCTCGGGGGAGCGTGGGAATGTGGTACTTGAAGTACCACAAAGAATAAAAGAGGTGTGGCTGAAAGAGAGGAGAGTATATCTCCTCTTTAATGCATGTCGGGTGTAAGAGGCAAGCATGGTGGAGCGCTGCCACCGGTGTCTCGATTTTGGGCACCGGGTTAAAGAGTGTAAGATGCAGAAGAATGCATGCAGGAAATGTGGCAAGGAGGGGCACGTCGTCCGAGAATGCAAAAACTCGGATGAATGCAGAATCTGCCTGGGGAAAGGGCGAAAGGAAGGATCGGGGCACAGCACCTCCAGTGCTAAGTGCCCTGAATACCTATTAAGGATGAAAAGGCTTAAAGCTAGGATGGACATTGGTGAATAACCATGGCCAATCTTAGAATCCTGCAGTTGAATGGACAGAGATGCTACGGCGTCATGAGTGAATTAGGCGAATGCATGCTGCGTGAAAGGTTGAGCATATGTTTACTGCAGGAGCCATATGTAAGGAATGGTGTAGTTGTGGGGCTACCCAGCGCCATGAGAGCGTATGTTTCTATGAATGGAGGGGCTGCTATTGTGGTCAATGACCGCAATAGTGACGTTATACCTGTCCCCGAGCTAACAGATGAATATGGGGTGTGCCTGTGGTTCAGGAATACCTTGTTTGAGGGATACATGGTTTCAGTCTATTGTCAGTACAGTATGAGTCTGGAACCATATTTGGGGTATTTAGAGCGTGTGCTAAGCATATGTGGTAACAAACCAATCCTCTTCGGATTGGATGTGAATGCGACATCCTCCTTGTGGTATAGCAAGAGGATGGGCACGTATGGCGTAAGCGTGGAAAGGGGTCTGAGTATGGAAGAGTTCATAATTGAGAAAGGGCTCATAGTGGCGAATCAGGTGTCTGAGTGGTACACCTTTAGTGGTGCAAATGGAGAGTCAGACATAGATCTGACCTTGCTAAATGGAAGGCTGGATGGTGGCTATAAAGCCGAATGGTGTGTGAAACCTGACTGGAGCATCAGTGACCATAACGGTATACTGATTGTTCTGGAAAGGCGTCTAAGACAGACAGGAATGAGAGAGTTAAATAAAAGGTGGAATATGAGAGGTGTCAGCTGGAGAGAATATAGGGACCTCATCAGATGGGAGGCTGATCGAGTTGGTTTCGACTGCTTTGATCGTCTTGGGTCTGATGAGAAAATTGAACTATTGGAAGGATGGATCACTTCGGTGAATGATAGAATGATGAGGAGGCCGTCCAATAAGCCAGGCAGAACTGCTTGGTGGACGGCAGAACTCCAACGGAGAAAAAGAGAGGTTAGAAAGGCAAGGGTGAAATGGCAAATTTGTAGAAAAAGGGGCGATTCAGATGATGAGAGAATGGAATATCTGCAAGTATTGATGGGTGTTACTCCATGGGATTTACTGGCAGTGGAGATGGGTGTTGGGTATAAGCTCAAGAAGGGCATACCCCTGGATTAAGATGACAGAATGAGGATGGGCGAAAGGGACATAAATCCCATGGGCAGTATGGGAGGGCTGAAACTGTCACTGAGGAATGAGTGGCAAAATAGATGGAATGAAAGTGGGGTGGGAAGGGTCACACATCGGTTTGTACCGAGTGTAACATTCACGAAGGAAAATGAATGGTTCTCCCCTGGACTGTGTTTGGGTTTCCTAATCACAGGACATGGGAGCTTGAATGAGTTTCTGCATAGAAGGGGAATCAGTGACAGCAACAGATGCAGATGTGGGGAAATAGAGACGTGGTATCACGTACTCTTTGAATGCTGGGAGTATATTGATGAAAGGAGGGTGATTCTGGAAGGTATGTTGGTGGGGGCCAACATAACCTATGACGTAAGCTGGATGATAGGGACGCAAGAGCGTTACGAACGAATGGGGAGCTTCTCCAGGGAAGTGTTCCGTAAAAGGGCACTTTCCCCAAGATTAGACTCGTTGAGAGATCCTCCGTCCATCGGAAGCGGCGGTGGAGGTGTTTGATTTGTTCCTCTGATGAGAGACATTGTGGTGCATGGCGGATAACCGCTGGTTGAAAGGCATGACTTCTGGGCTCTGGGGCGGAGGGTCGGAGCTCTGTTCTTTAGATTCGGGGCATGCTGATTCCAGTGGTACCGACGGGTGGTAGTGGACCCGCACGGCCAGAACTTGCCCCACCAAGGCAGGGATTCTCAAGATCCCAAATTGGGAGGGAATACGTTCCCGAAGCATGTCCTACCAATGACGCTATGATTGGTACTACGGGAGGGCTTGCCCGCAGGAGCAATCCTGTCTGCCCTATTGGGATAGGTTTCGTAGTGGCAGTGGTTGAGAGCCCGCATGCTGGGCTAGGGGAGTTCTGACCTCTCCGGCGTGTGAGTTGCGTCTACAACTCGGGAACTAACCCCCAAAGTTAGTAGAGGTTGGATAGTACCTCCTTCCACCAGTAAGGGTGTAGGTCTTGAGAGCTGAAGCCGAACTGGTAGCCGTGCTGTCTTTATGCAGTATTGCGCGATGATTTGGCGTATCCAAATCCCACGCCCATGGGGGCCGTGGCTATAAGCCTTAGGGCAGGTAAGTCACGTAAAACTTTTCTCTTGTTGTTGTTGTACCTTAGGGGCCCTACCTACTGGTTCAAAAGTAGTTTTGAGTTGGCCTCATCTCTGTCGGGACCGGGCTTGTGGCCTTGGGTGGTGGGGCACACGAAAGGCCCGTGAACAAATGAGCGGCTCTAATTAATTTTAGAATTGTGCCGCAAGTGTCCCTGTCTTAACGACAAGTAGGTTAGTACCCTGCCCGTTAATGATGGGGACTATTCCGCAAGACGGAAGGGATAGTGTTGACCGGCCGGTTGGGGCGCCGGCCGGGACCGGCGGGGTGTGAGCCATCCTTAACTACCGATTCCAGTAAATGGTCAACGCCTTGACGTGGCGGTAGGGCTGAGTACCCTTATGGGGAAACTAAGTTGGCCGCCCAGGGAACTATCTAAATATTGAATAGTACGGGAACGGCCGAACCCGAGTAACCCGAAGGACCTGGTGCTGACACCTTGTACAGACCGTCCTGACCTAGTCATGTCTTAGGGTGGATGGGGAGATTGGCTTGACCGCCCGTTTCAAAGAGGAGACAACCTCAATAATAAACCTTATTCCCTAAGGTGTAGAAAAGTGCTGAAAGGGTTGTCATTGCTAGAAGTTCAATGGCAGGCCGGGGAGACACCCGGTCCCGAACTTTCTCACCACTGAGCACCGGGCGAACCCAGTGGGACAAGTAGCCTTCTAGATGGTATGGGCGCACTGCCATCTAGTGACATTTTTTTCGACCCAACTCGTGAGACTAGCAATGAATAAAAACGAAACCAATACTATGAACAAACATACCGATACTAACGATGACGACCAAAGCACGATAACAGGACTGATTAAGGAAACTGACAATGACGACATTTGGGAAAGGCTTGAAAAGGAGGCAAGAGAAACGGGGACAATTCCCCGAAGGCAATCATTGGCTAGATCACCAATAGAAAAAAGGCGAAAGACATCCTGTGCTGGAGCAATATGCGCCAACACAGAACAAGATTTGAATAGAACGATAATAGAAATGGAAGAAGAAGAACGAAAAGAACTTCTTCGTGAGAAAAAGAGAAAGGGTGAAAGTATAATACAAGACAACCTACAGATAGAACAAACACACAAGATACTAGACTTAACGGACACGATTACAAAAAAAGTGGAAATAAAAGACATAATAACGGAAGCAACCACCAAACAATCTGGTGGAAAAATACAATTTCACAAAACAGAACAACAGACAGTACAAAAACAGATGGACGAACTGACAAATATAATGATAATGATGGCATATGAAATAGGCAAGAATGAGGGACTAAACAAACAGGTAAGATGGCTCACAGAAAGGGTAAAGCACCAAGAGGTAGAATTGAAAAATCAAAGGGAAATAATAGACACGTTGTTAAAAGAACAACAAAAAACCATGACACTGACGAATAAAGAACCAAACAAACAAAATAATAGGGCAAATAGATCGAGATATAAGGACACGACATCTCAAACTGATACGAACATGACCACAGACACAGATTCTGAAAAAGAGATGATGACACAAAACACGAAACTGAACAAGACAAAGACTTACGCACAAGCGACAAAACAGAAAGAGGAACAAGGGTGGAAAACACCCAAGAAGAAAAACTCAAATAGAACAATAGTAACAATAGGCGAAAGCACTAGTCATAAAGAGGCAATCAATAAAATTAAAACAGCCACCAAGGGCGTGTGGCAAAAAGATGACATAAGAAACATAATACCACTCAAAAGTGGGAAAATAATGATAAATTACAAGGATCAAGAAAAACAAAAGAAAATAGACGAGACATTAAAGAAAGACAATAACTTACAGTTAAAGGAAATTAGGGACAAAAAAACCTACAATTCTGATCACTGGGGTCATGAAAGGATACAACGATAGTGAAATCATGAGCCAAATATTAGAAGAAAACATAGAAATAAAACAGATGTTCGAAAATAGGTTTGTAGAGCAAACAAAAATATTGGCAAGAAAAAACTGTAGAAATGAATATAAAGAAAATATAAAAATAGAAACAAACTACGAAATAGCGAAATATTTACTAAAAAGGGAATATATTTACCTCGATCTGATAAAAATCAGAATAGAGGAAGTAATTGATGTGTCTCTGTGCTTCAATTGTCACAGGTATGGACACGTGGCGAAATACTGCAAAGAAAAACCAATATGCCATAAATGTGGGGGAAATCATAAAGGAAATTAATGTAAGTCAACAAATTTGGACTGCCCAAATTGCAAAATATTCAAAATAAGACATGAACTTAGGAAACATTCGGCAAGGGACAAAAAATGTCCAATTTATATAAAAAAAGAGAACCAAAACAGACAGACAGAAGACTACGGACAGACGAGACAAGAATTATGGAATATAAAATACTACAAATAAATTTAAACAGAGGATATGAAGCGACTCTATTAATGACAAAACAACTCAAAGAAGGAGACATTGACATAGCACTAATACAAGAACCCTACTGTAAACACATAGAAATAGACGAATACATTTCACACAATAATACAGTCAACACGAAAACACAAATAATCACGAAAAAAGGGATAAAAAACATAATAATAAGAATTGACCTTACAAGCAATAATTATACCACCATAGAAATAATGGATGAGAAAAACACAAATAATAACATTTTATTAACATCAATATATGACGAGCCTCGAGGACAGGAAAACAGCAGACTAAAAGAATTCACACAAAAGACAGGAGATAGAATTCCAAAACATGTATTAGCTGGAGATTTGAATGCACACAACCAAGCATGGGGGGGACAAAATACAGACAGAAGGGGTGAAGAATTACTCGACTGGGCTATGTCAAAAAATTATTATATACATAACAATGAACAACTAGGACCAACTTTTAGCGGACCCAAAGGGTCGAGCTATATTGACAAGACGATGACAAAAGGAACACAAATACAGGACTGGACGATACTTGACGATGATACGCTCAGCTTACATAAATATATACAATATAATCTAGAGACAAATATAATTAGCAAACAACAAAAGGCGTACAAAATATATGAATTCCAAAACACAAATTGGAACAAGTTCAAGAGGATGATGAAAAAATAAATACAAAGAGAAAACTGGAACATGACGAACAAAGAAGACATAGAAAATAAGGCTCTTAAATTACAACAAATAGCGAGCGACACATGTAAAAAATATATAAAGAAAAAACATAGTAGCGAAACAAACGACTGGTGGACAGACGAATTACAGACAGACAGACAGAACATGAGACGAAAACGCAGTAACAGCCCAACAAGAACAAATTAGTGAACACAGAACCCAAGCTTGGAACGAATACAGACAACTAAAAAACGAATTCAAAAGAAGAATAAAGGAAGCAAAAATAAATCATCTCCAGAACAGAATTAATGAGATAAGTGAGAACAATACATGGGATAAATTGTGGAAATTCTTAAACAAAAAACAAAACAAGCCCAACACAAACATAAAGAAAGAAGACGGAACCTACACTACAGACGAAAATGACAAACACACATACTTGACGAACAAATACTTTCCGCAATATAACGAAGTACAAGACACTGAAGAAATGACATTATACAGAAACATGAAACATACATATAATGAATCCGAAGAACCGGAAATAAATAAAGACGAAATTAAGAGTATAATATTGAATTTGAAAAATGGCAAGAGCACAAGGACAGACAAGATACCTAATGAGGCATTAAAACATATATACGAAATTACTGACGGACCTATGACGGACATATACAATAAGTGCCTACAAAATGGATTGTTTCCGAAAATCTGGAAACATGCAAAAGTAACTTGGATTCCCAAGCAAAATGGAGATTTGAGGCCTATTAGCCTACTACCGGCACTTGGACGTATACTAGACAAACTTATAAATAGAAGACTACAATACTGGACAGAACAAAACGAAACAATAGACAATAGACAATACGGATTCAGAGAAGGACGATCGACGATAGACGCGATAGACAATCTGATAAACATAATAGAAAGAAACAGAAGAGAAAGTAAACATCAATTGCTGATAGCATTAGATCTGGAAAATGCATTTAATAGCGCATGGACGCCATACATAAAATATGAACTTGAAAGAGCAGAAGTGCCCAAAAAATTAAGAAGGATATGCGAAAATTTCATGACTGACAGATATATAACAAGTGGAACGATAACAAGATCAATGACGAAAGGATGCCCACAAGGGTCAAGTCTAGGGCCAACCCTATGGCTACTAGTCATGCAGGGTTGGTTCCAAATGATGGACGAGACTAATAATAAGTGGAAATACAGGGAAGCGACAAGACAAGACATAGACAAAGAACATATACAGGACATAGCCAACATACTAGCTTTTGCTGACGATGAGTTTATCGTCATCAATGGGAAATCGTCTAAAGAGATCGAGAGGAAATGGAGAGACATATGGGACACATGTAAGAAGTGGGAAAACCATACTGGCGTCAAATACAATGAGCACAAGACTGAGACACTTTTTATACCAAACAGCAAGAAAATAAGACCGCCAATCATAAAAATGCAAGGACAAAACACTGAACATAAGGAGACAATAAGATACCCAGGCTTAATAATAGACAGACAGCAGACTTACACAGAACATATAAAGGACATGAGACAGAAAATAAACAAAATGACATTGAAGATAATAAACAGCATGTACAGAACTTACGGACAGGACAGAGAAGCAGTAAGACAAATAACGGACAAAGTGATGAAGCCGGCTGCGCTGTACGCTTCTGAGATATGGGGTGGCAGAGCAGACCGTGCTCATCAAAAAAGACACATAGAGGCGACACAGAGACCACTACTCCTCTGTTAATACAGAACATACGTAACGACCTCAACCTCAACTTTACAGATCTTAGCAGGAACACTACCCTGGTGGCTAGAAGCAAAAACAACACATAAGGACTGGCAAACAAACAAGGCAAACATACAAAACACAAGAAAAAAGGAATCGAACAGAGGGCACCCAGCTGAAAGACATCTTCAAACAAATATTATACCAAACAATAGTAATAAAAACATGAGAAAAAAGGCACGTAAACAAGAACTTTTGGGTGAGTGGCAAAAGATCTGGGACACAGGAGAGACAGGACGGGAATTTTACAGACATTGCAAACAGATAGGGACAGACAGACGGGAATTAACATTTAAAGCGAAACAGTTACTGACCGGATATGAAAACATGCTAGCATACATAAAAAGATTCAGACTGAAAGACACAGACGGAAAACGCTTATGCAGAACGGGACAGGACGAAGACACAGAACATATTTTGAAGGACTGCAGACTAATTAATAGAGTCGCAATCAGACAAAGCATATCAGGGAAATACAATAATTTAAATATCGAGTTAAGAAAAAATGGCATAAAAAACATTGAAGACATAAAGGAAATAAATAAATGGGCAGAAAAAGCAATAGGTGATAGTGATCCACACCTGACCAATTGAGGTACAGAGGAACATCAAAGGGTATCAGTTGCAGCACAGGACTGATACCCTAAAAAGCTGACGTCAATCCACCCTATCCCTCAATGGAGGGTAACGGACGATTGCGCCAGAGATAGATCTGCGCTGCCCAAAAGGCGACGGTAACCCTTCAAACGTTTCATTCTCTCGGGGATGATAACAAGGGGAGCATGGGAGAGAGGAGCCCCACCAAGGTGTCAAAACCTTGGTGCCTCTCAATTGAGGTTGGACTCGTGCGGGTATGTGGTTAGCAGATAGGTAGTGCTGAAGCCGAAAGGCGGGAAGCATTTGGCATTATGTACCTACTACCCTCAGGGGCTGCTCATCTTCGGATGGCAGTACGGGGATCGCCAAACCCGAGGTACCCGAGGACCTGGTGACTAGTCACCTTGTATATACTGTCCTGACCTAGACATGTCTTAGGGTGGATGGGGAGATTGGCTTTACTGCCTGTCTCGAAGAGGAGTCAACCTCTATAAAAATCCTCTTTCCCCAAGGTGTAGACAAGTGCTGAAGGGGTTGCAGTTGCTAGAGGTTCGATAGCAGGCCGGGGAGTAACCTGGTCCCTAACTTTTCTCACCACTGGGCACCTGGCGCACCCGGTGGGACATTTAGCCTTCTTTAAGGCACGGGCGCACTGCCTTTCAGCGACTTTCTTTCGTCCCTACTCGTGAGAATCATCATGACCGACAAAGAAAACCTTAAAAAACCTATTAAACGGGATCGTGCTCCTGTCAACCCTGCACGTTCTGCTTCTCCTATTACCCCAGGACAGTCTCAGGCTTCTTCTTCTGCCCGACCTGTTGCTGCTCCAAAGATTAAAATCCCCTCTCCCCAAATTTCCGCCGCCTCTACACCATCTGTCACTCCTGACCCTGGTTCCTCTCTGCCCCCTGATTTCTCTTCGGCTGCCTCGATCTTCGATATAATAAGAATCCTGGAGGTACATCTCTTGTCTTCCGCATCAAAAATCCCGAAGGCTTCGATTGACTACGTGCTTTCCTCTTTTTCAAGGGTTGAGCAACTATATCTAGCTGCTCAAACCCGCATTTCCCATCTCGAGGGACGTCTCGAGGAGAGGGCCGCCGTGGCTGCCAGCGCACCTTCGGATGCCCCTACTCCCCGTACATTTGCCTCATCTCCTTCTTCGCCTAAATTTCCAGTTCACGTTCCGCCCAAAAAGCACTCAGTTATTATCAACTCCAGCGTCTCGTCGGATGTCTCGTCGGCGCTCCGTAGAGACCCAAAAATACGTGTAACTAATATCCGAAAATTGCGTGGTGGCTCGGTTGTAATCGAGGCCGCCTCAGGACCTGATCTGGAATCCATTAAAACGGCTTTCGCATCGTCTGACCACTTGAGCTGCTCTGACCCGAAGAAAATCTTGCCCCGACTAAAGGTATTTGACTTGCCTATGTTTATGACAAATGAAAGGTTCGTTGATGACCTTCTGGTTAAAACATGGAAAACGAATCCCTCCGCAATGAGGTCCACTCTCGAATTAAATTGGTGACGCGTTTGAGATCTCGCTTCCCCGACAAAGAACATTTTGTCGTCAGCGTCCCCGGCTCTGTGCGAAACGCGTTTATTGGGAAAGAAAGGGTATTTGTTGACCTAGGTTCCCATCACCTCGTGGACCACTTTAATATCACACGCTGCTTTAACTGTCAGCAGTTTGGTCACTCCTCCGGCTCGTGCACCAAGCCCAAAGTTTGTGGCTTTTGTGCCAAAGCGGGCCATGCATTCAAAGACTGCCCTTCCAAATCTTCAACTCCGTGTTGCGCCAACTGTCGGGCTGGCAGTTTAAGCACTACCGACCATGATACGGCGAGCTGCGACTGTCCGTCGTATGCTAAACAACTGGCACGTTACAAGGGTCTCATTGATTACTCTCAATGAGCTCCCTTAAATTTATTCAGGTCAACGCGCAGCGCTCGGCTTCCGTCACCTCCGCCATTTCTCACCTGGCCGGCCAGAGGTCGGCGGACGTTTTGGTTATACAAGAACCCTACCATGCGTTTGGCGAGCTCAGATGTCTTGGGTCTCGCTCCTCTGTCATTTCGGGCCATGGGACTGCTCCTATGTCCATCGTGGTCTTCTTGGATCCAACTATCAAATTTTTTCTCTGTCCCAGTTTTGCGACTGCCACATCATCA
Source organism: Hippodamia convergens (assembly GCA_038502775.1). Taxonomy (NCBI): domain Eukaryota; kingdom Metazoa; phylum Arthropoda; class Insecta; order Coleoptera; family Coccinellidae; genus Hippodamia; species Hippodamia convergens. The sequence goes on along the minus strand of JAVSIQ010000825.1, from coordinate 200,654 downwards.
CTATCCTCATCACTTTCAGACAGGTAAAATTTTATATCTTCAACGTGTACTGTCAATTTAACCAGGACATTAATATCTTCTTAAACAAGCTGGACCATATTATCACATCACTTCGCATGCACAATTTTATCATTTGTATTGACTCAAACGCCAAGTCCCCTCTTTGGTTTTCAGATTTTCGGGACCCCCGAGGATTTTTATTGGAAGAATTCATTGCTCGCCATCGCTTGGTGGTTCTTAACTCTGCGGACCAACCTTCCACCTTTTGGTCCCCTAACAATAAATCAAATATCGATATCACCCTTGCTTCGTTACCCCTGGCTGGTCTCCTTACTGATTGGCGCGTTTATGACGGCCTTGGAATCGGTGATCATCGCCCCATATTCTCATCGTCCTCGTCTGGCTCTCCAAGAATTGTTCCGTTTGACCAAAGGTCTCGTTTTGTCTGCTCCCATGCAGATTGGGAGGTGCGGAGCTCGAAGCGCTGGAAAAGGCTGAAAATGCTTCGGAAAAGGCTATAACAGGTGCGAGGGGGAGAAGCTCCAGTATGGGAGCGAGCACTTTGGAGAAGGTGGAGCATGGTGGAGCGATGCGACCGGTGTCTCGATTTTGGCACCGAGTAAAAGAGTGCAAAATGCAAAAGAATGCATGCAGAAAATGTGTAAAAGAGGGGCACGTCGTCCGAGACCGTAAAAACTCGGATGAATGCAGGATCTGCTTGGGAAAAGGTTTTCGACGCGGAGCTCGAAGCGCGCTTTGCTGACGTTGACTCTATTCATCCCCCTGTTTTCAAGGAATGCGTGGACAGTCTGGCTTTGGATGTTACAGATGCCATCTACTCGTCGGCTCTTCTTTCAATCCCCGTCACTATTCGATCCTCCTTCCGAGTTTCTTCCTCCTTTCTTTTTCTCACTCCTGCCGAACAGTTGCGAACTCCTCCCTCCAAGTCATTACTGATAAATTACCGGTACAATATTACATTCACCTTCGGGCGGATAAGTTCCACTTCAAGAGAGGACTTTTTTTCTCTATACTTGGACTCACCTTTCCTCTCGTCCCTATCGATCTTCCGAATCGCCTTATGGAGCTTCGTCGTTTGGAGGATGAGTGTCTCCATCATCTCCTGACCCGTTGGCAGAACGATTGGGACTCTAGTCCCACTGGCCGAGTCACTTACGAGTGGCTCCCTTCGATGGATTTCATCAACACCAATACGTGGTTCAGACCATTTTTCCCTCTCACCTGCTTTATAACGGGTCATGGACCTTTCAGGAGTAAGCTCACTCCCTCGGTCTGGTCGAGGATGATCGCTGCCGGTGTGGCCGACCGGAGTCTGGTGACCATGTCCTTCAGAGTTGCCCACTCTTCGGGGATCTCCGGGTTCGGCATAGGCTGGTGGCTCTGGAGTCTGCTGCACCTCTCGTCTCCTTCGGATCTGACCGAGCTCTGTTCGCTCCTCTGTCCTCCTTCGCCGCTTATGCTGTCCAACGCCTTAATTCCTGGCATAATGGATAGTCTGGAAACGCAATGATGATATGAGTGCTTAAACGATAGTGAAGAGCTCCGCTCAGGAACCATCATACGCACTGCTGAACGTATCCCTACCTACTCCCTCCCTTGGTCAGTACCTTGTCGCGGTGGGGGGAGCTGTAAGACGTCTTAGGCTGTGAACTGAACAAGGAATCAGCCGATATGGTCAAGGCTCACGGTGCAGAGGTCGGACCCTCAGTACCGGTCGGGAATTGAGGTGCCAAGGCAGACCCTGCCCGACCGTCATCCAGAGACTGCCGTACTTCTCCGGTCGCCCATGCCGAAGAAAGTGAAACTGCTAGTGGGCAAACACAGCCAGCAAAGGCGGACAATTCGAACCCCTCTACTTCTAGAGGGACCAGGAGAACTCCGCCGCCTGAAAAGGTGGCGAACCCGCAGTCGTCTGCAAAGACGACTAAGCTGTCGACTGCAAAGCCGGCAGCTAGGACTATACCGTCTCCAACGCTGGGAAGCAAGGAGACGGCGAAGGCAAACTTGAGTAGTGGAGACTCCGCTACTCAAAAGCGCCGCCAGTCAATCACTTCTCCCCCAATCTCCATCCCGGAGGAAGCAGGAGAGGATTGGTGGAGCAGACGGAGCTAGCCGATCTAACCCTCACAGCCATGAAGAACGAGCTTTCGGAGTTCATGACTGACCCAATCAATAAGATTAGGAAAAAACAGAGCACTACATTGATGCGTGTGTTTCACGAACTGGAGGGGAGGATATCCTCTCTGAAACGAGACAATGCACGCCTTTAGGGAAAGCTTGAAGGGAGAAGCAGACTGGAAGGAAAGCTTCCCCCGGCGCAATCTGGAGAGACAGCTATCACAACGAGGTTTTGGGCCTCAGTGGTGGCCTCGTCACCTCCAGAAAAAACTGTGAGCTGGAGGAGATGGCCCAGTCTCCTCTTCGGAAAAGCCGCACCATTCTCATCCCAAAAGCCAAAGAAGGGCTAGATCAGGTGGGTAACTGGCGACCCATCACAATATCTTCCATCATGCTGCGGTTGGTCAACAGCGGGGGTTCGTCAGTATGGATGGGTGCTTTGCTAATAACGTCACCCTCCAGTCCATCATTAAGGGTAAGAGAATGCAGGGTCAACCTTTTGCTATCCTAACACTTGATATACAAAAGGCCTTTGATGGTGTCTCCCATCACACCATAAAAAAAGCATTAAGGAGATTCCGTGTGGACAAAAATAAGACGGAATACATAATGGTCACCTACAAGGATCAGCTCACCACGATCTTCTGTGGTGATATAGAGGTTGTAACTCTTAAAATTTCACGAGGAGTCAAACAGGGGGATCCACTAGTGCCCATCCTGTTCAATATGGTGATGGATGAACTCAGTTGCAGCCTCAGAATAAGAACCGGCATAAGATTTGGTGCCACTAAAATCCCTGTTCTCGGGTATGCGGATGACCTCCTGCTGTTGGCAGAGAATACTCGAGACGCCGAATTCCTCTTAAACATCGTCAGGAAATTCCTGGAGGCTCGGCATCTCTCATTAAACCCAGCTACATGTAGAGCAATGTCCATGGCGGTCGTTCCATCGAAGAAGAAACTCTTTCTCCACACGACCCCTAAATTCTACATCGGCTCGACGCCAATCCCGCCAATTAAGTCTGGGATTCCACTTCTCCTCTCAAGGGGCGACACTATGTGATGTTGGCAATCTGTGTGAGCAACTGAATAGGATTCAGACTGCCCCGCTTAAACCACAACAGAAGACGCATCTGATTAAGAACTTCTTGATACCCAGGTATATCCTCGCAATGCAGTCATCTTCTGTAAACATCAAGATTCTGGAGAAGGTGGATCTCATAATCAGGCAGACATACAAAACTCCCATCCCATATAGTTGATGATGCACTGTATACCCCGACAAGATCGGGTGGTCTTGGCCTGTTCTCGTTTACCAGCAAAATTCCGATCATTATGAGAGACCGATTGAGATCATGTAAAATCGGCTCTCCATTCTTTGCCTCATTTGCTTCAGAAAATTAATACTGGGAAACCAGGATAGGTAGAATGATAAAACCAAAATTAACCAGTAAGGATGGGGTCGACCGAGCAAATGCGACCAGGCTCGAGGAATCCTCTTATGGCGGTGGGATTTCGCAGACTGTCAACGACTTCGAGTTATTATATAAACTCGCTCCCCTCATTTTGGTCTGGTGAGGACTATGTGCGTGCAATTGGTCTTCGCACGAACACCCTTTCCACCAGAGGCCTTCCCTACGGCCCTAGAGAGGCCAAACTCTGTCGCGGCGGATGCGGCAGAATAGAAACTCTGTGCCATATCCTCCAACGGTGCCACCTGGGCAATAGGAAAAGACTGATCAGGCACAACTTTGTGGTCAGCAGGTTGTGCACGATGGCAAGGGCCAAAGGTTGGGAGATTACTGAGGAACCCTACATCTCTGACCTCAGTGGACGTCTGAATAAACCCGATATGCTATGCATCAGAGGGGAGAAAATCGTGGTAGCTCGTCGGGGTTTCATGGGAATGCCCTCGGTCTCTTGGCGAGACTTTTGAGGCGAAGAAGGCTGTATATAATCAGCCAGATTTTATTGGTGCTCTCCAACAAGCTCACCTGGCTGAAAGCATACATGTGCTGCCCTTCATAATAGGTGCTCGCGGCATCTGGTGTCGTGAGAGTACGTCGCTGCTGGAGAAGCTCTCCATAAATACCCAGGTCAACAGGCGGGAGCTTATTACCACGACCATCCGAGGGTCATGTTCAGTCTACATCGACGTGAAGCGGAAAGCATGGAATGGGTAATGGAATTGTTTTGCTGCCTCTGGCAAAGGCCTGCAGAGGAAATGCCATCTGTGCGGTTTCGTGGTGACTACGTTCGTGTGCGGGTTATGGCCTGTCTCGTCCACTAGATTGGTGTATGTGCGGTCTTCATACAACCGTTGTGTTGTTGTCATCTATTTATATGTATTATCTCTGTACATGTAATAATAATTCCTGTATAAGTTTGTAGATCCATGTATACGAAACCGTTCTGTAAATAAAGATGTTTTATAGCCAAATGCCTTGTCATCTAATTAGTGACGCGCATGAATGGATTAACGAGATTCTCACTGTCCCTACCTACTATCTAGCGGAACCACTGCCAAGGGAACGGGATTGGAAAAATTAGCGGGGAAAGAGGACCCTGTTGAGATTGACTCTAGTCTGGCACTGTAAGGAGACATGAGAGGTGTAGCATAAGTGGGAGATGGTAACATCGAAAGTGAAATACCCTCTTGTGTCATAGCTGTGGAAGTGGGAGTTTGTGAGAAATTTGTGTTGACTTTGATGGACATATTTCAAACATGTGAGTATGAAGACAAAAACCGTGGTAAGTATGCCCTCTCTTTTGAACACCTCTCTACATCTATCAGTTTTTTTCATTCCATATATGGCTTTTATGGCTTGTTTTTGTTTCAGGAGGATCTTCTCTGCAGGACCACTCTGTCCCCACACAATGATTCCATACATCATCTTGTTGTGGAAAGTGGAATTATATGTAAGTTTAGTGGCTTCAGTACTAGCTATTTTTCTTATTCTCCGTATTAAGAAGATGAAAGATGACAAGTTCCTCGATGTGATTCTTCCAGCATAATGAAGACTGGAAAGTTACTCCTAGGTATGAGAGAGATTTGTTATTATGTTACGACATGAGTTCGAAAACATTTTTCATTTCAATGGAAGTGTAGTAATGATGAATGGAGATTAAGAGTTTTGATTTTGAAGCTGTCAATGAGTGTCTTGAAAAATACGCAGTTTACTCATTTCGAAACAAAAGTAAGTCAACGCAACCATAGTAGGCTTCATTCAAATATATTTGATAGCTTCAAGAGTTCACATTATTTTGATTGATTGATCAATGATCAGTATCTGCAATAGAGTAAGATCCCAGGGCCTCCAGACCTTATTTATTTTTGAAGTAACGAATTTTAGAGTAGAGACAGTCTTATATGTGTTAAATAGTGTGTGCATACTCGCTATCTTGGTGCGGCGGCCCGTTCACAGGTAGAAGGTAGAAAATAAATAGTTTCAGGCTTTCACGACCAGATATATTGACATTAAAAGAGTCTTCCAGGCTTATTGGTCGTGGTCTATTAGGAATTATTTCACCCAACGTTTTGCCCACAATTACGACGTTACCAGTGCTGGTGAAAACAAGTGTACACCGAAAATGACTACATGCTTACTTCAGTATCCAAACTCAATTTTTTTTGTAGGGTACGTATGATTTCGGAACAGCTTTTTCGTTGAAGAATAGATAAAATCAAACCGTAGAAGTTCCATTTCAGATTTTAGTTTTTTTCGAAGTTCAATGAACATACAATTTTATTTATAATCAAAAACAATAATTTCAGAAAACTTGAACTTCTGGTTAAAAAGTGTTTTTTTTTCTTGTTTTCCTAGTGAATTCAAAACGAAAAATTCTTTAAGCAACAGCTGTGTTTGAAGGAAATATAAATTCCACCAAAATGTTATCGCGTATCTAAAGTTTGTTGTTGTTAAATTATTAGTTCTTTCCAAGTTAAATCTTCCTTGTTTCTGAATGTTCTATCACTCTATTTCGATTTCATGATGAAAATATAAGAACACGAATATACCATGATCAGACCCAACTCTTATCGAAAAGAATCGCATCGCATCCCAATACTCAAGTACAAAACGCAACAGAGTCGACGTTCCTATCAGATTCGGAATTGAAAAATAAATATTCTCAAAGAGTCTGAAATCATTCAAAGTAAGGCGGAAGATATCATGAATGGAACCTTCAGAACATTAGGGTTACCATACATGGATCTAACTCCCGAAGAATGATGATTCATTAAGAAATGATGATTCTGATAATTGTATTTTATTGTATTTTATTCTATTTTATTGTAAAATTGTATTATTATTTTAGCAGCCTAGACTGAATTGAATATATTAATTTATTCAAGTTTTATTTATACCAGTGTCAATTCATATTGAATTTTGTAACAATGAAGAATATTGTTCAAAATCTACTTTTTCCTTTGTCATCGAACGAGAGTGGATTCTTTTGTTATGAATAAATATTATTACCATGAAAAACTTGTTTCACTTCAAGAAGAATCATAACCATTTTGAAGAATGTTGATGTATTGAAATTTTTTCGACTAAATGTAATGACCTAAGTTGTCATATTAAATTTCAAATAATCAATTATTTGCTATCTTTTTTTTACATCCTTACAGTCGAAATCGAAGTAACAATCCCATCAATAAAATTTATGCAATTACTTTTCTTCATATCTCTGAATGATGACTCAAAAATGAGCGAATTCAGTAGAAGTTTCGGGGAACTATTCCTCCTTCAATATACGAATTAATAAATGTGACAGTTACCAAGTGGTACAATTAAAATTAAGTCTGAGAAATAACCTAATGATTCGAAACATTACATATCATGATTTTACCTCAAAAAAAAGGTATCTCACTTCAAAGTCAGTCCTCCATTCTAATGAGTGTCATGTTTAAGGATTTGTTTTCTTCTTTTGGTGGGGTTGGTCTTGTGAAGGCTGGTGAACAAGAAGACGAAAACCGAATACATGACATCACACATATTATGAAAAACTTATATAGTATGAAATAAAGCATGATATATTCATATAAATATTTTAACATCAAAACAAAAAAATCCACAACATAATGTTTCTTCAAATGGCAGATATTCGTAATAAAGAAAACGATAAGGTTTTCTATAGTCCAAAAAGAAAAAGAAAGGAAAAAGGAGGAAGGATTCAAAAATAGCGATAAGGGCTGCAACTATTAGAAAGAAGCTATCCTCATTACGACGTTACCAGTGCTGGTGAAAACAAGTGTATACCGAAACTGACTACGTGCTTACTTCAGTGTCCAAACTCAATTTTTTTGCAAGGATACGTATTTCCTGATTCTTCATGAAATACTGATTTTTTTGTCTAAATTCTAGATGATTTCGAAAGAGCTTTTTCTTTGAAGAATAGATAAAATCAAACCTTAGAAGTGCCATTTTAGATTTTAGTTTTTTTCGAAGTTCAATGAACATTCATTTTTATTTATAATCAAAAACAATAATTTGAGAAAACTTGAACCTCTGGTTAAGAAATTGTTTTTTCCCGTTTTCCTAGTGAATTCAAAACGATGAATTCTCTAAGCAACAGCTGAGTTCGAAGGAAATATAAATTTCACCAAAATGTTATCACGAATCTGAAGTTTGATGTTGTTGAATTATTAGTTCTTTCCAAGTGTTCAAAATCGGGGTTGTTCTGATTTTTGGAAATAAAGTTTAGGACTCTATCCAGATAATTGAGTTAGAGATGGTATTGTAAAAACATTTATTGACATCATTCACAATCATAAAATAAATAAGTCACCCGCATGAAGTTAATACATTAAAAAATACAATATTAAAGTCATCTTTAAACTCAGAGTGATTATTCAACTAAAAACAGAGGTAATCTAGAGAAGTTCAAGATGAGAGGTCAGATGAAGTCAGACTTAGACTTTGAGAGAGTTCCATTAATTCAAAATTAAACACAGAGTTTACAGTGATGATGCAAATGAAATTTATTGCGAGAGCCTCTTCATTTCATCAGAAAAACAAAAGGTTGAATAATGAATTGTTAGAGTAGACTGAGTTGTAATAAAAGTGAGATTAGGCCTTAGAGGAGTACGTGTATTGTAAACTTAATAGTCTAAGTCTGGTCTTCATTGAGATCATCACAATATGAGAATATCATGGTTGGGAAATCAATAATTATGATCTATAACGTAGTTCTGTAGAGAGAACGCTAATTAATAAATTGAGACAACATTTACAGTAACAAACTACTTTTAGTAAGCAGGGTTAGTGTTCATCAGAAAAATAAGAGTTACAATTGATAATTATGAGAATGACAATATGAGAGTACATTGTATGAGTGCAAAGAATTTGTATGAATGCAAAAATCACCAACCCTTTGATTTGTTTGAAGCTGAAGTGTTTCCGATTAATGAACTTGAGAATTCCTTAGTTATAATGAGATAATCATACCAATTTAATCATGTGAGCAATATTTGAGGAGACCGCTCAAGGTGAAGCAGTGATTGAGACTGTCAATCAGGTTCAATGTGTGAATTACTTGATCGTTCAAATACTTCAGAGGAGTTCACTTGATTTCATTGAGAGAGAAGACTGATTCCATGATTCACCCTTACGCTTGAGATCGTTCATTCATCTGAAACTCGAGAACAATGATTAGCAAGTGTAATGAGAAGTGCATAATTGAGAAATGAGATGATTACATTCAGATAATGAGGTGCACATGAGAATATAATGAATCAGAATTCATTACCACAAATAATGTTCATCAATTATTTCCAATGTGAAAAGTCTAGAGAAATCTGAAAAATCATGAGAACCGCAAAATACATCAAAATATATATCTTAGAGGAGTCAATTCCATTAGTTAAATGCAATAGAGATTTTCTGAGAATGAAATGAGAGAGGATTACCAGTATTTTTATAGAATTTTATGATCCAAAACGTGGACACATTTTCAAACTTTATAAAACGCAGGAAAATAACATAAAATATGCATTAATGAGAGATGACTTTGAGAAGTACTCACTTCCTAATTGATTGCTTCCAAAAATGAACGAAATGAACAATTAATTGCGAGGTGACTTCTTGAAAATTCTAATTTCACAAGAGAAGCACAAGAGAGGTCTGATCTTCAGAGAGATTCGATACAGAAAGGGATTGATTAATTGATACATAATGAGCATGAGTTGATCTGTCATCTGATTAGCACATAGAATTAGGTTAACTTGACTGCCCATAGAGATGAGAGATCGTCTTGACGTTTCGGTGCGTTCGAACCATAGGCGTAGTTGAGGATGACGTCTGAGGGGCTCAATTTCTAACACCAAGTAAAATCTGCCTTGTTTCTGAATGTTCTTTCACTGCATTTTGATTTCATGATGCAAATATAAGAACATGAATATACAATGATCTCATCGAAAATAATCGCATCGCAATACTCAAGTACAAAACGCAACGGAGTCGACTTTCCTATCAGATTCGGAATTCAAAAATAAATATTCTCAATGAGTCTAATTTCTACAACGTACAAGTTTGAAATTTTTCAAGTCATTTCATCATTTTCAAATTCAGAATTATGATTTTTTTTCCGATTGATAGTTAATTTCAACATTCATTATCCGAATTCAAATCTATGACCTTAGTTTTCATTCATTTCGATAATCATCTAATAAATTAATTTTTTTTTCAGAACGATGGTTTCTGCGAGTGGGACAGAAAAAGAAGAGGCTGTTGATGTCAGGGATTACTGCCTGGAACAACTGCAATTATTCGATCAGATGATGAATATCTGGGCGAAAGAAGAGGTCGAACTCTGGTCCCTGATGAGGTTCCAAGAGAAAGTCAGAACTGAACTCAAATGTAAGAGATGGGATATCAAGTCACCATGACTGAATTGAAAAAAAATTACGAGGAAAACCATCGAATGGTACGAATTTTCAAAATGCAAGTGGATGGGTTAAGAAGAGGATATGAAATCATTCAAAGTAAGGCGGAAGAAATCATGAATGAAGCCTTCAGAGCATTAGGGTTACCAAACATCATACATGGATCTAACCTCATGCTCAATTCCACAGCTTGGCATCATATGGCATACTTCTTTGGGGTTCGGCAAGTGAAGCAGCAAGAATATTCCTAAAACAAAAGGAGGCGATCAGCGCAATAGCGTGTATATCGAGAAGGGAAAGCTGCAGAGAATATTTTAGAAAATATAAAATACTAACCATTCCATCACAGTATATACTTACCTGTCTGATTAATATACATGAAGGACATCAACAGTTAACAAAACACTCCGACATCCACAGATATAAAACACGAAACTCGGAGGACCTCGTTCTTCCCCAATACAGAACTAGGGTAAGGGCACCGGTTGTGGCCATCATTCCAGTTGTGGCCACTCGAGATCATTTTCTTGAATAAAACGGGGTACATTCGAATTAGCCATTGAAATTTGCCTTTTTTGCCATCCTCCATTATTCCTGCACCAATTGGCAAGCTCATTTCTTAAAAGAGATAACGAAATTCGTTGCTTTTTCATTTAGTTCATGACATGACGGAGTAGTAGGCGAATGCTTATAAGTGCGATTAAGAAACACAGGGTGTGTTTCCAATGTTTTTTTTTTATTTAAACATATGCGTTGCAAATAGTAAATGTTTTATATCATTTTTATATCATGTTTTTCTATATTTCTTTATAAAAAATTGAAAATTTCTGATTCTAACTAAATAATATAGTGCTGGCCACAACTGGATCATAAAAAAGTACGATTCGCTACTTGTGGCCACTTAGTGGCCAGAAACGCAGCATACAAACCCAGTTGTGACCACTAGATAGTGAAGGATAGATAATACTGCATCGTATGTAACAAACAAAGCTGAAAAACTTAACAATATCGTCCGATAAATGAATTGGTGTATCTGGAAGCGAATTAAAATGATAAGCTTCATAAAAAAAACTTAATAATAAAACACAAAGTTGTTATATTGAAAACTAGAGAAATTTGAGAAAGACTAGAAAGAAGATATATTGTAATATCATTGTAAGGATGGGGCTATGAATATAACGAGCTGGAGTCGAGCAAGTCTGCTAACATTTTTCCGAAATTAATCTTAATGATAAAATACTTTGTACCCTACAAGAAAAAAATATCAATGATTACCAATCCTAATTTGAATGTGATTAATCTCAATTTGAAGTTGAAAGGGTATAGTTCTGTGCAATCTCCAGAAGTGGAAAACTGAAAATAGCATGAATCTCCAGACCTTCTGTGGTATTAGAAAGAAGATCATCACGAAAATTGAAGAACATAGGGCTGCTGATAATCGCGGACCATGTTTTGTTTGAAAAAAATTTATTTTAGAAACCTAAATATTTCGATGAATTTTTTTATTTAAGTATAAGAAAGATTATGATTTTTTTACTATTTGTATCTATATTTTCATAAAATTCTAATATATTTTTTGTTATTTCTGAGAAGGTTTGTTGAATTTCGATGGAAGTGAATATCAAACTGTGCAAGTTTAACCAAAATCGTGACTGGCCACAAATGAAAAATTGTGTGGCCACAACTGGTGGAAAATGTAGCCACAGCTGGATAAATTGCACTCGCTCTCCTTTTCATTTTTTAATTATTTATTTCGCCATAAAGACAATAATTATTGCTTCGCAACCCACTAATCACAATATTCATACGGAGTGTTTTCATATTTTTAATAGTGAAGCTGTGCATGAATAGTGAAATGATCACAATGTGAAGTTGGAAAATGTCTTAAAGTGGCCACAACCGGTGCACTTACCCTAGTAAATGCCACAACATCTTCAATGTAATGGAAATTAAAATGTTCAATAAAGTGCCAAAAACATTTAAGGAAATGAACAAAAAGGACTCCAAGAAAAAAATAAAAGAATTTTTAATTCATCAGGCTTTTTACTCTACCGAAGAGTTCATGAATTTTATTTTCTGATATCATGGTGAATTGTTAGTTTTTCTTGATGGATCTTATGTTTTATACAATTAATTGTATAAATTATTGTACTTGTAATTTTATAATGTTTTTTTTTGACGTGTTTTGTGAATTTTGAATAAATATTGAATATTCTATTCTATTCTAACTCCCGAAGAATGATGATTCATTAAGAAATGGTGATTATGATAATTGTATTATATTGTTTTTCATTGTATTATATTGGAAAATTGTATTACTATTGTAGCAGCCTACACTGAATTGTAAATATCAATTTATTCAAGTTTTATTTATACCAGTGTCAATTCATATTGAATTTTGTAAGAATGAAGAATATTGTTCAAAATCTACTTTTTCCTTTGTTATCGAACGACAGTGGATACTTTTGTTATGAATAAAAATCATTACCATGAAAAACTTGAATCACTTCAAGAAGAATCATAACCATTTCGAAGAATGTTGATGTATTGAAATTTTTTTTGACTTTGTCATATTAAATTTCTAATAATAAATTATTTGGGATCTTTTTTTAGATCCTTACAGTCGAAATCGAAAAAACAATAAAAAAAACGCAAAATCGCAGCACCACTATGAATTCTTTCAATGCAATAAAAGTGACTTCCATTGCTCACCATCAAGTGTCGTAAGATCAGTTCTCAAAAATTATATTCCTGTTTCGAGACATTAATTTGTGACCTCCACTCCCGCTAACGATATTTTCAAAAAATATCATATAATACAATCGGAAGAGAAAAGAACAGATTGTTATCAGTCCTTATGATAGTAATGTTGACGAGAAGGTATTTTTTTTCGAATTTGTATCAAACTATTTGAGGCTATGTTCTTTCGGGTAACCGTTTATAGTTATGACATGGGTGCGACAAATATTTTTCGTTTCAATGGAAGTGTAGTGATGATGAATGGAGATAAAAAGTTTTGATTTTAAAGTTGTCAATGAGTGTCTTGAAAAATACGCAGTTTATTCATTTCGAAAAAAAAGTAAGTCAGCGCAACCGTAGTATGCTTCATTCATATATTTTCGATAGCTTCAAGAGTTCACATTATTTTGATTGATTGATCGATGATTGCGAAGTATCCGCAAGGATATAAAACCTCAACGATATATTACCATTGGACATTCTCATAATTTTTTTTATTTACATAATTGCTCATCATACCCACAAGAAGGCGAATGAACTCATGATGGTACCTCCTTTTAAGACAATTCAATTTCTGGAACATTCATGATTTTGGAGAAATCTGTTTCTTCTTATGAGGGATGGTCAGATTCTTGCAATATCAGGTTTTCTGACAATACGAGGGTTAGATTCTGAACAACCCTCAAAGGTAATATCATACCTTCTGATTTGACGTTCTATGAAGCCATTTGTCGTTGGCTGAGAAACGTTACGCCACTGAGAAGAATAACTGTACTTACTTCGCTTGTAGGTGATCCGCAAGGCCTTCGACACTATCTCTCAGCGCTCCATCGCTCGAGCAATGAGACGGTTCGGGATAGACGAGGTGACGAGAAGGTACGTGGAGGACTCCACTACCGTGGTCGAGGTCGGGGGCAAGAAGACTGGTGAGCTTCCAATCAGGAGGGGGGTAAAGCAGGGAGATCCGCTTTCACCCTTCCTGTTCAATCTCGTTCTGGACGAGCTGATTTGCGAGTTGGAAGAGACTGACGATCGGCTACCCATTAGTGCACTCCGGAAGGTTGCAGTTTTAGGCTATGCCGGCGACTTGCTCCTTCTGGCCGAGTCACCCAGAGCTGCCACACGACTTCTCAAGAGGGTCACGGAGTTTTTTAAATCGAGAGGGATGGCTCTGAATCCCTCTAAGTGCGCTGCGTTAACCGTCCAGGTAAATCGTGGCAATAAGCACTTCTATAACATAACCCGTTCACTATTTTTTGTGGACGGCATGCCGATCAGGCAGCCCCAGCCCTCAGAGATGTTCAGGTACCTTGGTGTGAACTACGGAGCTATGGGCCAGCTTAAGCCAGTTCTCGACGACCTCAACATTCAGCTTCGAAGGATCGGGGCTGCGTCGCTGAAACCGCAGCAAAAATTGGAAATATTCAAGGTCTTTTTTTTGCCCAAATACTATCATGCTCTGCAAAGCCAAGTCGTTACCCTGAAGACATTACGTTATGTCGACAGGGTCGTGTGGGTAGCTGTTCGCGGCTACCTTCACCTCAACAGGACGTGCGCGGAAGTCTTCATCTACGCCCCAATTCGTGAGGGCCGTTTGGGTGTGACCTCCTTTGCAGATTTCATACCCGCCGTCCTGCGAAGCAGATTCAGTTCGCTGTATCTGCACGCCGACCCAACAACGTCGGCCGTACTCTCCTCTGAATACTGCAGGAAGCTTTATTCCAAGCTTTGCGGTTGAACGAGGGAGTGCGGGGGAAGTATGAGAGCGCTTAACCACCGAATGTCTGAGCGGCTCGAGAGTAGTTACTCGGGCAACGGCTTGGGGAAGGGAAGAAGTTGTCCGCAGTCCAGCGATTGGATTCCTAACCCTCTACCCTTCTGGTCTGGTCCTGACTTTGTCAGGGCAGTCCAACTTCGAGGCAATTTATTGCCGACTCGGGGGATTCCCTCCAATCCTGTACAGGACCGCCTGTGCAGGTACGGGTGCAGCAGGACGGAGTCCTTAAGCCATGAGCTTCAAAAATGCCCTGAGGTACATCGGCCGGGGATACATCGACATAACCATCTTGTCGACGGAATTCGTCGAATTGCTGAGAAGCGAGGGTGGATCGTGGAAGTGGAACCACGGGTAAGCTGTGTAGATGGGGCTCTCAAAATTCCGGACCTGATTTTGCATCAGGGCTCCCGAGTCGTCGTGGTCGACGCGACTGTTTCCTGGGAGGGACCTAGTTCCTTATCCGTGGCCGCGCAGAATAAAACTGCCCTTTAATTCGAGCCACGCTTCATTAGTGCCCTGAATATCAGGCAAACAGGAAAGATCGTTGTGCGCGCTCCCTTGGTAGTAGGAGCCAGGGGTACCTGATGCAACGAGAATTCATCGCTCTCAATCATTTTAAATTTCTCGCACCAGAATATAAGATAATTAGTAACCGGGACCATCAAGGGCAGTTTGATGGTTCACAGGTGCTTTATGAGTGCCTCCTGATAGGGGTGTGAAGGCAAGTGAAGGCAGGCGAACCGCCATGATATATTTTTACCGTGTGGGCCGTGACCTATACTTTCTGTAATTTTTTTTCCTATTTAATAACTTTTGCTAAGGTGGCGAATATTGTGGCGGAACATAACATCCTAAATCATAGTTCCTCAATTCTTTTTATGGCTTTACCAATTTTATATCATTATTATCTTTCTTTTTTGCATGCATGAAATTTCCTATTTTTCTTATTTTTATTATTATTACCGCGACTATCAGTCCGCGAAGGGGACGACGTCTGGATTGCCAGGCGTCGTTTTCAGGCGCTGCCCCTTGGGGCCGGCATTCGCTTCCCTTCTACTCCTTTTGGAGTGGGACGTGGAAAGATCGCCACGAAATGCGCGTCGCTGGTTGCCCTTGAGGTGTCGGCTTCGCCGGTCTTGTCTCGGCTCCACAGTGAGAAAGCTCCTACGTGTGCCAGCAAATTAATGAGCGGTGCGTCTAAGGCGTTGTCGTACTCGTACTGCAACACGTCTGTAAATCAATGGGCGGTGAGGAATATAA
The DNA here is from genome assembly GCA_038502775.1 of Hippodamia convergens. Lineage (NCBI taxonomy): Eukaryota > Metazoa > Arthropoda > Insecta > Coleoptera > Coccinellidae > Hippodamia > Hippodamia convergens. The sequence goes on along the minus strand of JAVSIQ010000825.1, from coordinate 184,855 downwards.
TCCCACCTTTTCCGTGTGCAGGTGGGCGCCGGAACTAAGGAGCACTGGGCCCAAAAACCCATGATCAGCTCGTGCCAGGTGTCGGCTCGTAGGCTGTGATGGATCTGTGGTTGTCGGGGCCTGGCGTCGGGGTCGGGGTCCTCGAGTAATTAGGTGATACAGGCCGGTTAGATGATGGCTGTGCCTCGGTCTAGTTTTCGAACAGCGATGCCCTCTGATCACTCTCATCAAGGCCATGAGCAAAGCGACGGGCTTGACCGAACACCAGGTCAGGTACCGACGGGAGAACCCGACGTATAAGCAGTATCTCGAGAAGGCAAAGAAAAACAACGCCAAGAGTGCCGCTTCATTCTTCAAAAAGCCTAATAACATCCTTGGCTCCTCCCGTCCGAGCCAGAAGCAGCCCGCAATCTCCACGGCACCTGGTTCCTCCTCCATCCCAGGAACACAGGCCACGGCGCCCACAGAGCCAATCACAGGCACAGCTACCGCCTCCAATGTTCCCTCCAAGGCCGAACACGCAGCTCCTGCCAAGCGAAAGAGAGCAATCAGCTCTCTGACTCCTCCTGAACAACCAACGAGGAGACTGCCTCCCGCACAGCTCGAGGTCAACTCAAGTGAGCGACTGCAGGCGGAACCACCAACACCGTCTGCTCTGATCAGCCAGACCCCCCTTACATCATTGGATGCCTGCAAACGGTAGCGTCTCTCCCGAGACGGACGCATGCCATATACAACCTGGCATGGCTGTCCGCGCGCCCGAGGCACAGAGTCCTTCGGGAAATATCACCCCCGAAGAGAACGATTCAGCGTCCCGTAAGATTCTCGCACCAGCCTGCCCCGTGCCACAGTCTGGCGAGTCTCCGCCTCCCTCTGGCCGACTTCTAGGCCACTTCGTCGCATCCGGCATCCTCAATTCCAGCCTCGTCTGAGGAACATTTAACAGCTTGCCGAGCCCATCTTCCGGTAGAGCACGCCGGACTGCGACGAATAATAGACCTTACCCTGTGCGGGCTAGATCAGGCACTCCGAGGAGCCATTGACACCTGGCTCTAGGCACTTCCTCGCACCCGCAATCCAAACACCCGAGCACCGTGGCCGAAGACGAACTACGGCCACCATCCAAAAGGTGCAGATAGCCGCTCGGCGGAATACAAGAAGGGACAAGGCCTTTTTGTAAAGCTGGCTGAGAGGCTGATCGAGGGCGGGTTTCTGTACGATCTGCCAGTCTTTCCGTCTCTCGAGTCGGTGGAGTCTCTGTACGGCGGCATTCTCGAGTCTGCCATCCCTGAAGATCGGGAACCTATCGCAGACCCCAAAGAGCCGCTCAACACCTTCAGGCCCATCTTTCCCGACGAGATCGAGGCTGCCATCAAGAACTGGGCGGTTTTGGCTCCTGGAGCCGATGGCATAACGGTCCCGTCCGTTAAAAGCGTCCCTCCACTTCATCTCAGCATACTGTTCTCACCTATCTTGGTGCGCAACGTCCATCCGACATCTTGAACGGAGATGAGAACAGTGCTTGTCCCCAAGACCGTAAAGAGGCGACGAACTGTCGCCCAATCACGATTGGATCAAGTCGATCGTGGCTCTCGAAAAAACCGAGTGGATGGACCGGCCGGGACTTTGTACGCGCTGTATAACTCAGGGGGAACGATCCCCCCTGTAAGGGCCGGCCATATATGAGGGACCACCAGTGTCGTGTAAGATGCGGGAGGGTGGAGAGCCTATCTCACGTCCTGAAGACCAGTCATCTGACACACGACGTGAGAATAAAGCGCCACAACGAGGTGGCTTCGAAGGTCATTCGCCACGCCAGGAGAAAATGGACCGTCGAAGACGAACCTCATGTGCGTCATCCGGAAGGCACCCTTTACAACCCGGACATAGTCGTCCACCAGCCAGACAGAACGGTTGTCTGTGACGTCCAAGTGTCGTGGGAGGGCGACATATCGTTGGCGGAGGTGTGAACGCGGAAGCAGGCGGTATACGGGAACCCCGAGTTCGTAGAGGCCGCACAAAAACGTTGGCCTGGAAAGAATTTTGTTTTTTCGCCATTTATAATGCGCGCCCGCAATCTCTGGCAACTCCTCAACTGCCGAGGCCCTACAACTTACCCGGCAGATTGAAGAGAGTTGCGTACACAGCGTCCTGAAATGAGGTTCCTCTATGCACGCCGAATTCATGCGTCACGCGTGGTCAGGACACGCGTTGGTCTAGACAACAACTCAACCAATCCCGAAGAAAGAGCTGGACCATCGCGAAGGCCTATTTCTTCCCGAGTGGTGGTCGCCGCACTTTTACAAACGAGATATAACACAAGATCTGCAAGACCTGCAACAACCGTACATAAGTCCGTCGCGAATGAGAACACCTCTGACGAAGAAGACCAATATCAGGAAGCTGGCTCCACATCGCCCCTATCGACCCCACATAGAGTTAACACGAGGTCTAACCGGAGGGCAATATACGAGGTATCGTCATCACATCAGGGCACCCCGGTGAAGGTAATTAACGATATTGCCTCTAGTCAAGCTTCCTCCATAACATCAGGCGCGCAATCCCAGACAGATCTGGAGCTTGATATGACCGACATCGTGGACCCCATTCAGAGACATTTGCTTCAATTGTGCCTGATCCTGGAGGTTTGCAGCGTGGTTTGCCAGAGGACCGAGAACTAGAGGGTGAATTTTGACACCTGAAATTATGAACTGTATCAAAAATACGGGGCACGAATGAAACCAAGACCGTGTCAAGAGAACAGGCTGGATACTAGTGGCGGAAGGAGAAAAAACCGTGCCAGATTATTCAAATACGTCCAGAATCAATATAATAAAAACAGAAAGTATCGGGTCGGAGCCTCCTAAAAACGAAGAGCATGTAACTGACTTTAAACAGAATAGTTGTGAAATTCACGCACCTTTCACAAGATCTTTGATAGATGAAATAACAAAAACCTTCGGCAAGTCCACAGCTGGTCCCGACGGCATCGATGCCAGAAGATTACAGAGGATCCCATTGGAAATGCTGGAACTCCTAGTGAACCTGATGCTCTTCTCCTGATATGTCCCTGAACTCCTAATGGAGAATAGGACAGTTCTCATACCGAAAAGCAATGAACAACTTGAACAGGTTGAGATTTGGAGACCTATAACGATATCCTCAATTCTCCTGAGAGCTTGACAAAAAGTGGCGAGAAGACTCGCCAGCGCCATTGAGCTAGACCAGTGCCAGAGAGGGTTCGCGGACATGAACGGATGCTTCGCCAATAACATAACTGTGCAGGCACTAATAAAGAGTATAAGAAAGGAGGGGAGGAGATTCACGATCATCTCCCCAGACCTTCAGAAAGCTTTTGACAACGTGCCACACTCTTCTATACAGAGAGCACTCCGAAGGTTTAGAGTTGACCAACCAACTACTCAATTCATTATGGCCAACTTTCAAGGCGTAGCAACGACGATATTCTGTGAGGGCGAGGAGGCTGCTTCCGTAAAAGTGAAAAAAGATGTCAAACAGGGAGACCCGCTGGCGCCGGTTCTTTTTGAAATGGTGTTGGATAAGCTCATTTCAAAATTGAGCACGAGACGAGGACTCACCATGGAGGATATAAACATCGCGGTACTAGGGTACGCAGATGATCTGCTGCTGCTGGCCGACAACGATAAAGATGCGCAGTTCCTCTTGAAATATTCATGTGATTTCTTCAAAAAACGACATCTCAGGCTTGATACAGAGAAATTTTTCTCCATTTCAATGCACCTCGATAATTTACCGATGAAACACGATAAGACAAAAAAAGTATCATAATAACCATAATTAAATTATAAATACCTCCGAGAATTACATCTCAAAAAGTTCACTCTACAAATTTTTCGTTCAGCTGTCGTGTTTCGTCGACGCGAGTCTCGGACGGGGCTGTTTGCGAAGACCTCTTAGCGACATACCCCGATCTGATCTTATTCGATAGTTTCCGGGGGAATTCGAGAAAGCAGCCTTCAAACGCCGTACTCGTGGGGATCCTACTTGTTGAAGTCCCCGGAAATGAGCGTCCACCCAGGTCGGGGCCGTTAGCGAACTACCTTCACCTGCTCTTGCTGAGATTTCCTGGGTAATATTGCTCGAGGTGAGTCGGAATGCCGTCCTCGTATGGGTCCTTTTGGTCATAGCCCTCGGAAATGTGATTTTTTCCAGGACGGCGCCGTTCGCGGAAATTTCTTAGCGAGCTACTCCGCCCTGTCCTTAGTCGATAGTTCCGGGGGAAATTCGAGAGAGCCGATTTCAAACGCCATCCTCGTGGGGTGCCTCTTGGTGATTGCCCCCGGGAATGTGGGTCTTTCCAGGACAGGGCCGTTCGAGACGATATCTTAGCGAACTACCCCGACCTGGTCTTGCTGAGATTTTCGGGGGAATATTGCTCGAGGTGAGTCGAAAATTCGGAAAATTCACATTCTCATACAATCCACATTGCTATCATTGATTACTTCATTTTTAGTTACGTCATTCAGATTGTTCATCATTAAAACGTCCACAAAAAGTCCTACATGCATGTTTACATATTTAGAGTGATTCAATCGACCGGAAAATTGAAACAACTATACGGGAATACTGCATTTTCTTATGTTCGCGGCCATACTACGCTGACAATGCCAGTTCTCATCAGAACACTGAAGCCGCATTCCGGTCCGAGCTGTCGAATAGTAAAGACCTCAGAGAGTTAGCTCGGTCTTAAAGTGTAATAACATGTGAAAAAGTAAGTAAAAAAATTGTGAAAATTGTTCAATGAACGCATAACGGGGTCAGCTATCGATCCCCGCAAACGCGAGTGAAATCAGACACAAATTGAGACAGTGACTATTAAACCATCAAACAATAAAAATTTTCTTTTGTTTGTGTGTGAACCTAACCCAAATATTGCGATAGGTACCCGAAAAGTGACGGTTGAGAAGGGCCCAGGCAAAAAATGCAGAGGAACCTCTCGCATTAAGCCGGTCATCAACAACGTAGCCGCAGTTTTCAAACTGCATCAAACAGACAGAAAACTGAAGAAACCATCCCTAGCAGCGATGCCTCCAACCAGTGCAGGTAGTTTCCGAGCGGCCAAACCGCATTCCACAGATGCGCCGAGCTCAAGCCGAAGCGGACATGTATTTTGAATACCAGGAGAACATGAGTGACGCAGAGTCACAAATCTCTGAGATTTCAGTAGCCTCGAGGAAACGAATGAAGGTTAGGGACGAGAAGGACCCCGAGTTCACGCACCCCTATACCGCATCACCCCCCCAGAAAAAGAAAGCTTTATCTGTCACGCTCAAAAACAGATTCAATATCCTGAACGAAGAAAGCAATACGGAGTCCGCAACCGAGAACTCTCAGAAGAATAACGCGACAATCGCCAAACCTAAAAGGCGACTACCGATAGTGATTGAAGGCGTTTTCGACCTGCACCAGGCGACTATCGAAAAAATTGAAAATGAGGTAATAGGCAAATTTTTTATTAAATATGAAAGAAATAGCCCTTCCATATTTTGTAACGACATGGAGGATCACAAAAAGATAAGCGAATACTTTACAGGTAAAAGTATGGGATTCCACACATACACCCCAAAAGGAGATAAAACCCATGCATTCACCCTTAGAGGGTTGGAAAGTAACCCCCCATCAGAAGAAATCATGAACGAGCTAAAAGAATATAGAGTACCTGTACAGCAGGTTTATGAAATGAGGGGAACAAAATCCCCCACATTTATGATCGTAACAGACAGTTCGGTCAATTTAAGAAATCTCTCCGCCAGCATAAAGGTATTGAAATACACTAAAGTTCGCTGGGGCAGATACTATAATGAGAAAGAAATGATCCAATGCCACAGGTGCCAGCAGTAGGGACACGCGACTGCAAATTGCTGCAGGCTACAAAGATGCTTAAAGTGTGCATCCACGCACCTAACCAAGGAGTGCACAAAACCGATCACAGAGCCGGCCAAGTGTGAAGGGGACCATCCTGTCTGCAGTACGCTGGCCCAAGAGGCCATCTACCTCAAGGACAACTAGAGGTCGACCTTGCGACAGGACTTGCAGAGCCGGATGAGGAGTTCCGGAAACCAACAATCATGTGATATAGGTGTGTCACAGATCCCACGGCATCAGGATTAGGCGGCACAACGCGGTCTCCAACTACGTAGCCAGAAGCCTGGACATCAACGGCTATCGAGTAGAAATAGAGCCAAACTTTACCACCTCGGATGTCAACAGGAAGCCGGACATCGTGGCAACCCTGGGGTCCACCAGCCTAATAATCGACTCACAGATCGTCGAAGAGCAGGCGAACCTAGAACAATTCAACACGAACAAAGTCAACTACTAAAAGCAAAACAGCTCGCTTATCAATAGTATCAAGGAGAGATATGGTTCTACAATGGTGTTCACACACGCGATGACGCTCAACTGAATGGGCGTATGGTCCAGGACGTCAGCTGAAGACCTGCTGGCTCTAGGAATCATTAGCAAACGAGACGTACTAGTGATATCCACCAGGGTCCTGATTGGTTCCATAGCGGCCTGGAACGTCTACAAAAAATCAACATCATCACGATCTAATGGTGGAAGCAGGCGTCAAGGAATTCGATGAAGCTAGTGTGGGATGGAATTGAATGGCGACAACGATGTATATCGAATCCATAAACAATATTAATGTCTATTTTCGAAGGAGGAATCCTTTGTTGCGTTCAGATCTTCTGTATTCAATATGATTTTAAAATTTTCAGTAGTTTCACCTTGTTATACAGGGTGAGTCTTTGAGATTCGTGAGGTCGAAAGACCTTCTTTCTTACAATTTTTTCGACGCAGCCCAGTTGAAGAGATGAAGACTGTTGAAAACCCATGAAAAACTGTTGATTTAAAAAATCTACTGAATTTTCTTGAAGAATGGAATAATTTTCGGGATATAAGTTTTAATGGATGTGGTAATTTTTCCACGAACACCAAATTCCACTCAATTGTATTATTTTTTTCATTATGATCAGTACATTCGATAAATTCACCAAAACATCAAGGGACCTAGATGAATGTTATTTAATGAATATTTTGAAAAATGAATTTTTCGTGTAATTTACCATTTCAAATAATTCATATAAGCGAAGAAAAATGGTTGCTTTGGCTGAATGCAACTCTTTTCAAAAGATATACTGTATTAAATATCTGCTTCTTTTCTTCGAATGTTAAAGCTGTGGTTCTAATGCTCGGAAAAATTTTTCAGTGTCGCCATGGCTCATAAAGAAAGTTTAAATGGATATATCTTTTCATCTAGGCTAGATTGAAAAAAATGGTTTGGATTGAATAATTCAAATTTTTTTTTCGAGTATCTTTTGTTGAAATATATGTAAATGACTGACCCTGTATATTATTATTTTATTAAAGAGGATGATTTGATTTTCCAGAAATAATAGATACAAAATAAAATTATACTCTCAATAAATGAAAAATACAGCGTTCCCAAAAAGTATCGTCGATTTTTAAATTCAAAAGAAATTCACTGTGTAGTTTTTTAAATTTGATTATTCCCACCCCCTGTGTCCCGCAACGCCAATTTTTTTTTCAAATGGGAATTTATGGTTTGTGATATGAAATATCACAATATGAAATTTGAGAATTCCAGGAAATCTTTCAATTGTTTGATAATCTCTCAGGTTTATACTTTTGGTGAAACTTCAGTCTCCACCATTCTGAACCCAAAAGTTGATAATGAACAACGGCTCAATATCAGTCAGAGCTCCACTTGTGAAATCGTTATAAAGTTTTCCAAATTGCCAAAAATGTTGAGGAGACAACCAAAGAGATCAGCATCAATAGCAAGCGAACTCAATTCGACGGGTAAGTAACTGTATTTAATTATTTATTCAACATGGGCAATCTTGAGTTTTGAAGAATGTTAGTGTGCATTATTTTACAGTTCGTATTTGAATGGTTTTCTTCACTGACCTTTGGCATTGTCACTCACGAAAGTTCTTTGAAATTTAAACCTTGTATTTAATCGAGAATTAAAATTTCAAAAACCCATCAAATTTGAATAGACTGACAGTTGAACTTTGTAGTATTTCTTTTGAGTTTTTTTCTGTGTGTGTCACTCTATAACCATTTTATTTTTTACAGCTAAAGACATCGTACCCTCAACAATAGAGAAATTGGAGAATATAGAATTACGTTCAGACCAATTTAGACACAATGCAGCAGATTTGGCAGATGATAATGCAGTGAAAAATGAAAAGTACCCGAAACACAGAATCCTGCTCGGTGTCTCAGTGACGGAGAGATCTTTTGATACGATGCGACCTCAATTTGGCGGCAACTTCAAACTCGGAGCATAAAGATGAAGCGAATTGTCGAAAATGAGACAATGCAAGATGATCTATCACAAGAGTGTCTCATATTTCGATATCCTCATGTCTGAAGATTCGCAAAACGTTCAACTGGTGAAGAACCAGAATGTTGAGGCAAGCTTGAGGAAAGATATGGTGAATTTCAGACGGTTCCCGTTGTATAAAAAACTTCTTGGGGTTAAAGTTAACTCTGCGTTGCTTCTGGAAGCGAAGAGAAATGTTACGTTTTTTTTACTGGAATCTAGGTTGCCTTATTTGGTGATTGAAAAAATTGTGAGCTTTAAGGATAAGGGTGAGATGATGAGGATCCAGAAGGATTTAGAAGAGGATGAAGGTACAACTTCTGAATTAATGAGGACTCAGTGATAGATTTGTGACTTTTAGATGTATATTCTTGATATCTATTGAAATGAATTGGTTGAGGCTTTCACGACCATCGTTCAATGTGACATGTTCTTTCGAGCATTTAGGCAGTCGTCGTAGATTAGTTCTCGACGTTTCGCCAGTTCGAGTGTCTGGCATCTTCAGGAGATGTTCTCACTGGAACATCTGGCAGTTCAGTCCAGTGAGAACATCTCCTGAAATATAACTCCTGAAGATGCCAGACACTCAAAGGGGCGAAACGTCGGGAACTAATCTATTGAAATATTTTTGAGAAGTTCTCTGAAATTTTTGGTTTTTCTTCAGTCTCTGAAACAGAAATCAATCATTATTTTAAGAATTTGTCTGAGGAAAGAGTTATTTAAAAACGTTACGAAGTTGAAAATTTGATAATTTGTTTTTTTTTTGATAGGTCAGTTCAATTTGTGATTGATTTTTGTATCAGAGACTGGGAGAGAAAACCAAAAAATAACTTCCAACTTCCAAACTTGTTAGCTATTATGTATGTACTTATCGTGTTTCATTATGTTTTCAGTTCAAACTAATTTCGAATCTTTTATTATTGAAATCATTTTATCTCAGAAAAGCAATAGATAGTTCATACTTATTATAAATGTTTCACATGCCGAATTTCTGTTGAAGATGTAAGAAATCCATTGAATTATTTCATTCTTTTCATAGTTTTTAATTACTTTTCAGCTCCTGAGTTTTGTTTCTTTATTTGGATGAAAAGTGTAAAAAAATTGATGCCCAACTGAATTTTTCTATGAGGATTATCACTGGTGCTATCAGATATTCACCAACCGTTTGGTTACCAGCCCTTTTAAATATTGTACCACATATTCGTAGAGAGACAAATTAGAATTTCTGAAGCCAAGTTAGTTCGTTTCCAAATTCATTTCCCATACTGTCCTATCGTCCAGATAATAAGGTCTCCACAGTGAATTCGATTCTGAGGAAGTTGAAGAGACAATGGAACTTCTTATGAATAGTTGTCTCATTTATAAATTTCAAGGTGATTGAGGCTACACATGAAGTACCCAATGCATTTCTGAAGTGGGTGGTTAATTTTGAAACAATTCAATTCATTAGAAATAATTTTTTATTTTCGATAAAGAATTCTTTGTGGATTTATGATGACTCTGTTTCAATTGTTGAATCATCTTAATTCTTCTGACAAACGAAAAATTCAGAACAGAAAAAGTATGAAATGAACGGTTGATATTTGTAGAATGCTCAATAAGATAAAAAAATTTTTGAAAGTAACCCTCTAATGAATCCAGTTTCAATTTAGAGCATTCGGGAGTAAATAGTAATTTATTATATAAGTGTGACGTTTTATTTTGTGAGTGAAAAAGTTTCACGAACGAAATAAAATCACTTTTAACACAAATACCATAAAATGTTTTTTGTACAACTGCCCTATTTTGATGATGAAATGGGCGAATGTGCAATGACAATAATGCATTTTGATATTCAAATAATCAAAAGGTTGTTGTGAATGGCAAACGTTGCCAACGTTATGATTACTAACGAATGAGAAAAGATAAATAAATTCAAGCGCCCTTTTTGAAAATGGTGTGGATATTAGTGAATATATTGAGGTAATGGCATACTTGAAACAGAAAAGTGAAGGATATCGTCCTAGAAAATCGGAAATTCTCACTCGTGAAAAAGTTGAAAAGTTTATAAAGGAGGCACCAGATGAGAAATAATTGATGGTTAAGGTTGCAACTATTTTCGGATCACTTGGAGCCTGTCGGCCTGAAGAATTGTATAATTCATCAGTGGAAGACATCGAAATAACAAATAAATGATTGGTTGAACAACTGCCAAATACAAGAACGAAAGTCAGTCGTTCTTTCAGTATTATTGGGAAGTATGTAGACTATTTTCATAATTACTTTGCACTGCGCCCTTTTGTCATCAAACATCGTCATTTTTTCCTTAAATACATAAATAATAAATGCACTATCAATCCATTTGGTATAAATACATTTGCAAAAATTGCATCGTTGCCGAATTCCTCAAAACTGCCAGAACCAAAGCAATACACAGGACACTGTTTTCGAAGATCCTCCGCAGAATCAGGAGCAAATATTACGGATATAAAAGAACATGGTGAATGGAAGGTCTATGGAGATTGCATATAGAAATGTCATTGCTGAAAAAATTCTCCCAAACTCAACAGATTCTGGATCATTATCATCCAATATTGTACTTCTGGTTTCTACCACTACTGATGGTGCTGAAGATTCTGATAATGTGTTGCGAAACTCCATAACGTCACGGGCATTAATGTTAGTAATTGTTCTAGTTTTGTGATTAATATTAATCTTCGGGAATTATTGATGTGAAAAGAATCAAAACAAAATATTGCGATTGTTTGAACTTTCCCGCTTTATATTTGTACAGGGTGGGCATATTTCGATGTTTTAGCACTACAACTTTTGAACCAGAGGAGATAGACAAAATCTGATACCCCATTCTCGATCTCTTTTTCGGAGAAACTAACCAGATTAGTATTCATTCTTGGCTACCTTCTTTTGTTTTCGAGTTATAAGTGAAAATTGAAAAAATCTATCTATCTCCTCTGGTTCAAAAGTTGTAGTGCTAAAGCATCGAAATATGCCTAGAAGCAGAGGGCGCTGAATGTACGCCTGCGTTTAGTGTCCTTGCGCGAAGTCATTCTAATAAGAAACTCCTCCATTACGAAGATCACGGCCGTACTAAAACGTTATGAGATTTTGGTCTTTTTATTCTGTTATATAATTAGATTATATCATCGAGTGTACCTGTGCAGAGGATTTTTTGAAGAAATAAAAAAGGGTTCACTTTTATTTTTTCCTGGATATGCAACAAATCAGCAACGAGGCAGAACGAATTACAAGTGGTCAGGCGTTCCGAGGAAGAATGGGGATGGAATCTACAACCTCTTCTATAGAAGAGTTCAACAACACAAAATAGAAGTGGACCAGATGGATGAAACGAATGGAAGGCACGTTCATGATTTTCAACATTTCCGAAGACAGAAAGGGATTCGACACGTTATGTGACAAATTGGCACCCGAAGACCCATAAAAAAAAATTAACAAATTCATCGTCGAATTCATGCAAGAATATTACGATCCAGAACCTATGGAAATCGCGAGAAAACATCTCTTCCAAAGGTTATCGTTCACCCATCTCCCTGCGGGGTATAGTTGCATTTGCCGAATGTCTACTCGACGAAAAGAGCCCTATTCCAACACCAAAGGCAATACTGTAGGGGTGCGCCAGTGGAAGACCCGAAAAAGTGCCTGCACTACGGAAGATTCTTCACCACCTATGCGGGTTCAAGACAGCACATCAAACTGGCCAATCCCAGGAAACACAACATAGAACTGGAGGATGCAGCTGGCAGAACTAGAATGCCATGGACGAGCGATGAGGTAACAAACCTGGCAGCTGAAGAAGCAGACTACTCTGGCAATAACCTAATCGCATACCTGAGTGGCATCCCTGGGCGCTCAGAGGAAGCGATCAAAAAGAGACGAAGAATACCAGAATGACAGAATGCCATCATTAGACAGCAAGAATGGGAGAACAACGAGCAGAAGAGAAACCAACTTGCAGCACAAGACGCAATGATCGAGGAGGCGCAGGTGGAACCTGAAATTGTAGAGGAAACACTCTTGGGCTACGAACCACTACCAGACAACTTCAGACCAGCTATTGAAGACCCGGTGATGCAATACATTCTAGACATCGCCTTTTCCCTAAAGGATGAGGAAAATATCCGGTTCGCTGTCGAGTTATGTGCCAGTAAAGACAAAATGAAGACATCAACGACTTTGTCGAGAACCTATTTAAAACATTCGACAAAACCAAGAGACAAAATAACCAGATCGAAACAACCCACATCAAGAGCGAAAAAACGAGGAGCAGCTTTCAGAGACATGAAAGGACGATAGGCGCCTAATAAGAAGCAACTAGCCGAACAAATAATCGAAAGCCTTTGTAACATTTAAATATACCGGGGTCAATATCCGGAGTTTTCGGATCGTCTCGGATCGAGAACGCGACGCTGGGAGAGTACGCGATCGCAGTCATTCCTGAGCGTACTATCTCAGACGCGAGACTCTTGTGTTCCGCTGCTCGGACGCCGATTGGAAAAAGACAATAATTTGTTCTCCTATTCTGGATTGAAACAGTTTGACTCAGGTAATGATTAAGATTGGTGAGTACAAAGTTGATCAGACAACCATATATCTATTTTTGTTAACGATTCATGTGTTTCATATGAGGTGAGAGACGCTTGGGTTCCGCCATTTTCAGGATCGTACGACTTTCCATCTGATTTCTTCAACAATCTGATGAATCAACCTTCCTTCTAGATTGGTTTATCTATGTTATAGTTAAATGATTTAATTTAATCATTTCACGGTTCCGTGACTCTCTGATTTTCAATTTCTCGATTTATCTGTGCCAGTGTTTCAGTGAACACGTGGACATTTTTTTCCTTTCCTGAATTATCTTCATGTAAATTAAGATTATCAGAGATCTCGGGGAATTGTGAAAGTTTGACGGTGCAGAGAACTGATACAAGTGTTTTTTTCGTAGCCTCTTTTGAAGGGAGCTGAGTCTCCAGCATATTTTTTGGAGAGAGCTGAGTCTCCAGCATCTTTTTTGGAGGTAGCTAAGTCTCCGTATCTTATGAAGAGAGCTGAGTCTCCGGTATCTTTGGAGAGAGCTAAGCCTCCGGTACCTGTTTCAAGAGAGCTAGGCCTCCGACATCTCTTTGGAGGGATCCAGACATCTTAAGCCTCTTCGGAGAGACCTAAGTCTTCAAATCCTCCAGTACCTACAATTTGGAGGAAGTTGAAACCTCAACGCTTCTATTTGGAAGAATACAGCCTTCACCTCCTACTACAACGCCTTCCAGGAGATCCAGGAGTTCGAACGTTGGGAGAAAATCGAGAAATTTTCACTTCCCTTGCCCAGCACCGTTATTGCCAGATAAGGGAACAAAGAACGAAAACGCTTGTGAATTGTATTTCTGACTAATTGTTCATAATTATTGTACATATTCTTGTCCTCGTATAAAATTGTTTCAATCTGTGATATTAGACATTGTAAATAGCTATTTTCATAAGAGAGGAATAAATCTCGACTGTTCAAGTTTTGATTTTCATTAGCCTGAGTAGAAGCATATTATCTCCTCTTATCTCATACAAATGTAAGGTGGTCTGACAAGCTGAAGCATCTTTCGTTGAAATATTACATAACGTGAATTATTAATCATCTTTTTGACCTTACACAATTGACACCCCTAGAGTGGGGCTGTAAATTGACGTATTTTATGTCTATCTTAACCTTACGCCTTGACTCCAGACAATGAATGGAGAGATCATCAAACGAAGAAATTGAAAAAGAATATAAAAACCTCTTCTCCAAAACCTCTTCTTCCGACAAAACCCCGATTTCGGAAACTGCCGAAATTACCGACCTATATTGCCCCATCATCCTCGATTACCTAGAAGAAGCCATCAAATTACCCGAACAGGGTGCTGCCGGGCCAGATGGAATTACTCTTCGTCAGCTTATCAAGATTCCCAGACTAAAACTCATAATATTATATAATGCTATGCTGCTAACAAAGTCAGTCTCAACGTTGTAACGTTCCAAGTTACCGCCATAAATCTCGTAAGTTTCCGGATCACCCCGAGTCGAGAACCGGACACGAAAGTGGCACGCGACCGCTATTCAGTCGAGCACGCGCCACCTCAGAGGCAAGCCTATTCTCTTGTTCTGGTTTGAAATAGCTAGCTTAGGCAATTACTAAAATTGGTGAGTACGAAATTGATCAGACGACCATATATCTGTTTTTATTAACGATTCATGTGTTTCATATGGGGTGGGAGACGCTTGGGATTCGCCATTTTGAGTATCGTACGACTTTCCATCTGATTTCTTCATTTAGCTGAGGAATCAACTTTCCTTCTAGATTATTTTACCTACAGGGTGTCCGGAGAATAACTGTACATACTCTTACCAGAGATGGAGTTGGACTAGGTTATTTCTGATTGACTTTAAAAAATTATTTTCTGAATTTCCTTAGAAAGCTACAGGGTGATTTTCCAACTTCATGGAAATACTTAGTTCATCATAAAATCCAAACTCATTGACAGATATTATTGAAATTTTGGAGGTCATTGGCACATGCTAAGGTCGAGTCAGAAAGATATCAATTATTTCATTATTCCAGCGACGGACTCATTAATCTTCATTTGAACTGTTCAGGGTGAAACGATCACTCTGTATTTCGAATTACAAATAATTGATTCGCTTTTCAGAAAGAAGCTAAATTGTGCTTCGATTTGTGATATGGCTTAAAGTTGTCACGTCAACAATTATTTTTTTATTTATTTTTGAATTTGAATAAAGTTCAAAAAATTGAATTCATTCACCTGAACAGGACTTGGTCATCTTGTGGAGGTCGAAAATAAATAATAAATTTTCTCAAAAAAGTTACTGAAGTTGAGGAAGACTATAATAATTTGTTGAGATACTGGGTGGCCACCCCAGACCTCATTGCGATGGAGTAAATGAAGGTGTAGTGTATAGGGTATACATAAGCATATTTCAAAGTTATTCCTATGTATACCAGGTGTTCGACACTTCTTCCAATGTAAAAACCTCTAACTGAATTAGTAAATCGAGGTGTATCTCCAGATTACAACCCGCTAGATTATTTTTTATGGGGAAAATTAAAGGATATGGTATATTCGGAAGATATCCATAATGCCATAATGGCGGTATGATTAGCAAGCTTGTATCCAACTTGAACATTCGGCAAGAGAAATGTATGTATACAAGCTAATGGTTTTCATTTCGAACGACTTCTGAAATAACGTTTGACTCAGCAATTCATTCGTTCCTACTTTCATTTTCAGTAGGTATATTTTACTGTATTTAAGTTTTTTTCATTTGTTATTGTTTCGTTATGAAGTGTGCTCATTGAAGCTCTGAACTTTTCTGAAAATTTTCTACTAATACTTTCGCATTTTATATTGCAACATGAGATTTTAGTTCTCTTCATGATGAAAAATTCAATTTTTCGAACTTTCTCCAAATTCGAAAATATAATTCGAAAAAATAATTGTTGATGTGACAAATTTAAGCGATATAACAAAATGAAGCATAATTCAGCTTCTTTCTGAAAAGAGAATCAATTATTTGTAATTCGAAATACAAAGTGTTTGTTTCACCCTGAACAGTTTGAATGAAGATTAAAGAGTCCGGCCCTGGAAAAATGAAATAATTGATATCTTTCTGACTCGATCTTAGCATGTGCCAATAAATACCCAAGTTTCAATAATATCCGTTAATAAATTTGGATTTTATGATGATCCAAGTTTTTCCATGAAGTTGGAAAATCACCCTGTAGCTGTCTAGGGAAATCCAGGAATAAATTTTTTATAGCCAATCAGTTATCACGTAGTCCAACTCTATCTTTGGTGAGAGTATGTACAGTTATTTCCCGGACACCCTGTATGCTATAGTTAAATAACTAAATTTAAACATTTCACGGTTCCGCGACTCTCTGATTTTCGATTTCTCGATTTATCTATGCCAGTGTTTCAGTGAACACGTGGAAATTTTTTCCTTATCTGAATTATCTTTATGTAGACTAAGATTATCAGAGATCTCGGGGAATTGTGAAGGTTTGACGGTGCAGAGAACTAATGTAAACGTTTTTGATAGCCTTTTCTAGAGGGAGCTGAATTTCCAGAATCTTTTCTGGAGGGAGCTGAATATCCAGAATCTTTTCTGGAGGGAGCTGAATCTCCAGCATCTTTTCGTGGAGGGAGCTGAGTCTCTGTATCTTGTGAAGAGAGCTAGGTCTCCGATATCTTTGAAGAATGCAAAACCTTCGACACTTCTTCGGAGGGGTCTAGACATTTGAAACCTCTTTGGAAAGACCAAAGTCTTCAGATCCTTCAGTACCTGCACCCTGGAGAAAGTTGAAACCTCGACGCTTCTGTCTGAAAAAATACAACCTTCGCCTCTTGCTACAACGTCTTTCAGGAGATCCAGGAGTTCGAACGTTGAAGAAATTCGAGAGATAGTCACTTCCCTTATCCAGCACCGTTATAGACAGATAAGTTAGCAAACAACGAAAACGCTTGTGAATTGTGCTTCTAACGAATTGTTGACGATTGTACATATGCTTGTCCTCGTATAAAATTGTTTTGATCCTTGATATTAGACAGTGTAAATAGCTATTGTCATCAGACTGTCATCTTGACTGTTCAAGTTTTGATTATCATAAGCCTGAGTAGAAGCATATTATCTCCTTCTTCCTGTGCGTGTAGCCTAGTGGATAGGGCTCTGGACTCCGACCCGGCAACCCGGCAAGTCGGGGTTCGAGTCTCCGCCAGGGAAGAAATTTTCTGGTATGGAGAACGCGCCGAACCATTCACTGTTGGGTAAACAATTAACAGTGCTGTGCCTAAGGTGGCGTCGGGACACAGTAACAAAGCCTACACAGAACACACCCATCATTCTAACTCGCACAAGCTTTAAGTAGCTTCTGAGGGGTTTCACTGAAACCTAGAATGCATGGAAATACATACATACATACATACATACCTCATCTAAATGCAAGGTGGTCTCATGCCCTGACTAGTTGGAGCATCTATCGTTAAATTATTACTCAAAGTAAATTATCTCTATCTTAACCTTACACAATTGGCGACCAACGTAAGGCACAATTTTCCTTATGCTTACACAATTGGAAACCAATGTGAAAGGGTGTGATTTCTCTTACAACGTGCCTGAAGTATAGAAGAACAACACTCATCTCCAAAAAAAAAGACCAGCTGAACAACATCAAGAACTGGAGACCGATCACCATCTCCAGTCAATTTCTCAGAGTTTGCAATAAAATCGTGAATAAAAGACTCATGGAGGTGCTGATCAATTAAAATCAGAAAGAATTCGTATAAATAGACGGATTCTTTGTAAACAACATCTCACTCCATACCCTGAATAAATCCAAGAGGAACGCCAGAAGAGGGTACTTCATCATTTCAATCGACATCAAGAAAGATTTTGATACTTTGTCACATGCCACCATCGAAAGAGCCCTCTTACGAAAAGGAGTAGACCAGAACACCCGGGAATACGTAATGGTCAATTGCAAAGACGCCTCTACGACGCTGTCATGTCATGTATTCAACGAGTCAATTTCACATCCACGGATAACCTGTGAAACAAGTCAGAGCCAATGAAATGATGAAATATCTGGGAATAATTTCTCACCGACGGAGATAGCAAAGTGCTCAATCGCCAACCTTAGAGCACAGGTCAAGGGAATAAGCAAATCCCCACTGAAGCCAGATCAAAAATTAAAATTGATCAAATACCACCTTATTCCCAGATATATCCATGCACTACAGACCCCCAAATATAAGACAAGACTATCAAATGGGCCGCCAAGAAGACTCTCCACCTGCCAATTCACGTATCCCAAGCTCTTCTCCACGCACCAAAGAAAGATGGAGGTGTGGGTATCTTTTGCTATAGAGACAAGGTACCAATAATAATACTAAGCAGGACGCAGAAATTATCTGGTGCCTGCCACCTGCTCGACGTGATCATAGAGCATGCCGCTCCGTGGCTGCGGAGAATGGAGAAGATGTCGCACCCCCCCAACTCCACAACGGCCATGAAGGATAACATCAGAGCCAAAAAACTACATCCACTCCTAGTTTCTTGGAGAAGGTGCAAGAAGACCATTCTGACAAGGCGATTCAAGTGCTGCCGTTAATCGTGGGTGCGCGGGGAGGATGGTTCCGGGAAAACACAACACTGACCAACATCATAAGTGCCAAGGATACTGACATCGGTGACATGGTTCACACGGCACTCAGAGGAGGATGCATCATACATCTACAGTTCAACCGGAACATCTGGCGCAGCTCCCGCAGGGTAAGAAAAAATTGAATGTCTCACTGCAACATCTCAGTGATGAAGCTTGAACTGATTGAGAGTATTTACCTCCTCAAAGAAACTTCGGCTACCGCTACTTTATCTGACGGAGTCACTAACAGCCCCAGAAAAACAAAGGGGAAGATAAATTCGAAAAAGTTCATCTATGCCGAAATTCAAGATCTGTTCAAAAACACGTCTTCGAATCTGGCGAAGTATATAATCGACGATGTGAAATTCTATGAGAATAATTACATTAAAGTGAAACAGGAGGAAATCAAGAAAGCCTATGAAGATCGTTTGGGCAAACCCGGTGACTTCCGATCGGTTTTATAGGGTTCGTTGAGATTCATGCTAGAGTAAAGAGCACCTTGTTTTTAATTCTTGTCACAACATCTAGAATATTTTCATCCTTGTGGGGGTCCAAAGAAACGATTCTCCCGAAAGAGAAAAACAGAGACAAAGACCAGTTACTCATTAATTCATATAGTCCAATTATAATCTATTCAATGGTCGAAAGAACATATTAGGGTATTGTCGATCAACATTTGCGTAGGGAAATGACATTCTTTTGTAGACAGAAAGGATTTGTTAAAGAAAACTGCACATACTCCAACATGAATATTCTCAATTAATTAATCCAGAAAACTGAGTCTGGTGGCGGTAAACTGATAGCCGTTTTTCTCGATCTCTGTCAGGCCTTCGATCTCGTGCCTCATACTGCCATAGAACACGCACTGAAAAGAAACGCATTGGAACTCACCATAAAGTTGATAATGTATTCCTACAACACTCAGAGGAATCTCATTAAAACAGGCGGCGCTGGCATCCCACTGAGGGTGAGGCGCGGTGTTAAGCAGGGAGACCCTCTCTCACCACTGATATTTAATCTTATTATTGAGCCCTTACTAGAGGAGCTTAGCAAGCTCGATGGCATAAGGGTGGAAGGCGAGCTTGTGTCGTGTTTAGCGTTTGCTGACGACATCACGCTTCTGGCCGATTACAATGAAATGGCTCACAGACTTGTTTGTATTGTGGAAAGATACATGTGTGATGTCGGCCTTCAGATCTCCGCGCCCAAGAGCGTCTATTTTGAACTGAATTCAGCCTCCGACACTTCTACAATGAGAGATCCAGAACTTGAAATGATGAATGGGGAGACGATCAGGGCGATATGCCCAAAAGAGCATATTACCTATCTCGGGGCACGCATACGACCTTGGAAGGGTTCGTCTGAACTGAAATCAACAACTGTATCGAACGTGTGATGAACCTAAAACTGAAACCGCACCAAAAAAAAAGAACGGTGGTCTAAAGAAGAGTTGAGTTTGCTGGCAAGAATTGAGGCAGGTTTTCTGGTTGATGGAGTTCGCTTCATCAATCAGGAGCTGGTGAAGAGCACCGCTAGAACGCTGGAGGCGGTGAAGGGATTCAGAAGAAAGCCTGAATATAAGGCCATGGTACAGAACTTCCTTCAAGAATTGAGGGAGCCAAGAATGCTGGATGATGAGAACGAAACTCGAAATGATTTGGCTGCTTATCTCATAGTCAGATCCGCTGGACGGTGATGATTATAACGCACGATTGCTTAACGACATCTGTTCCATGATACACAGGAATACTAAAGAACGAGTAGCTCTGGAACTGACTGCATACCTCCAAGAAACCTATCCACCCGAAAGGGAGGAAATGAACAGAAGATCAAGAACAACTAACTCTGAGCTAAACGCTAAACAGAAGCGAAGGGAAGATTACGTTAGAGTTCAGGACCTATGGCATAGAAAACCTGGGGAATGTGTTAGAAGCTTAGAAGACCGCATATGTCATGAGAAATATTTGGACAAAGAGCTTATGGTTATCTACTGAAAAACTATCATGACAAGAGACAAAAGAACGTCTCCGAAATTATTGTACCCAGAGGAAACCCAGAACGACCTATAGGTTTCAATTTCCGCCGAGGAGGTACGCGGTGCCCTACCAAGGAAGAAGACAGACCCAGATCTAGACGCAGTTTCCGCAGAGACTTCAAGGAGGGTGCCTAAGGAAATCTTGGCACGAATTTTCAACATCTTCATGTGGCTGAAGACGCTCCCGGAGGCGCTTTGTAGATCGCGCACGGTCTTGCTGCCAAGGAAAAAGGAAGCCGAAAAACCAGGTTCCTTTAGACCAATAACTATGTCACCTGTAATAGTGCGGGCCTTTCATAAGATCTTGGCCAACAGGATGAAGTCCATCGAATTGGACGCGAGGCAGAGAGCGTTTAGAAACACCGAAGGATGCGCCGAAAAGCCGCATATCCGCTAGATATGGCACTGGGATACCCTCATAGGAAACACAAGAAGGTGTTTATGGCGGTTCTGGACATGGCGAAGGCGTTTGATTCCGTTTCGTTTCCTGCACTGGTGGAGGCATTGAATACGAAGGGTATACCTAAGCCAATGATACGATATATCACGAACATCTATGACAAGGGCACAACAACACCACAGCATGGCGAATGGACATCAGAACCGATTTATCCTACGTACGGAGTGAGACAGGAGGATTCCCTGTCTCCAGTTATCTTCAACATGGTTATCGATGGCTGGGGGCGCTGCATTCTGGAATTGGAGTGGACATTGATGGGACTAAACTCAACGTGCTTGCCTTCGCGGATGATCTGGTACTTTTGGCATCATCCAAGGAGGAGCTCCAGAGTTTGATAGATCGAGTGATCGACTTTTTGAAAGATTGTGGCCTGGAGGCCAATGCAGGGAAATGTGCTACATTAGCCATTAAAACTGTCCCAAAGCAGAATAAGACGGTGGTGGATGCGGCGAGTACCTTCAAGATCAACAATGTTAGACTACCCACCTTAACAAGAACGTCGGAGTGGACGAACTTAGGTGTAGGGTTCGATGTGGATGGTGTAGGATGTTGTAGTGAGAGCGACGTCTTACAGAAGGGACTAGATAAGCTTTCCAAAGCTCCATTTAAACCACAACAGCGATTATGGGCTGCGAGAACCGTCATCGTGCCAAGCATCATGTACCATCTGGTCCACAAACATGTCAAGTTCGGTCTTCTGAGAAAACTTGACAGGATTATGAGGAAGAATATCCGCAGCTGGCTTCATCTCCCGAAGGATTGTCCAAACGCCTATCTTTATTCTAGTGTTAAGGATGGTGGCCTTGGAGTTCCGTCACTTCGATGGTGAGCTCCTCTTCAGCGCTTTAAGACTTTAGGAAGGTTCGAAAACAAAACTTTTCTAATATCAAATAATGTTTCAGATTACCTTAGGCTCGAATTATTGGACGCACTTTGACGCCTAAAGACAAACGAGTACTCCACCATCACGTCATCCAAGGCACTGGACAAGCTGTGGAAAGACAGCTTGTATAGAACCATTGACGGAGGTCCACTGAAGGGGTCATCTGATGTGAGAGGTCAGCATGGTTGGATCAGTTCCCCCACCAAGTTCCTGTCAGAAAGAGATTTCGTCAATTGCAATATTGCCAGGATTGGTGCCCTTTCATTTACCTCAAGGACAACTAGAGGTCGACCTTGCGACAGGACTTGCAGGGCCGGATGTGGAGTTCCGGAAACCAACAATCATGTGATACAGGTGTGTCACAGATCCCACGGCATCAGGATTAGGCGACATAACGCGGTGTCCAACTACGTAGCCAGGAGCATGGACATCAAAGGCTATCGAGTAGGAACAGAGACAAACTTCACCAGAGGGCAACAGGAAGCCGGACATCGTGGCAACCCTGGGGTCCACCAGCCTAATGATTGACTCACAGATCGTCGGAGAGCAGGCGAACCTAGAACAACTCAACACGAACAAAGTCAATTTATAAGAAAAACAGCTCGCTTATTAATGATATCAAGGAGCGATATGGTTCTGAAATGATGCTCACACACGCGATGACGCTCAACTGGAGGGTGTATGGTCCAGGACGTCAGCTGAGGACCTGCTGGGTCTTGGAATCATTAACAAAAGAGACGTACCAGTGATATCCAACAGGGTTCTGATTGGTTCCATAGCGGCCTAGAACGCCTACAACAAATCAACGTCATCACGATCTAATGGTGGAAGAAGGCGTCAAGGAATTGGATGAAGCTAGTGTGGGATGGAATTGGATGGCGACAACGATGACCGGAACGAACTAGGATTAGAATGGATGACGAAATGGATACCAGTGCATAAAATAAAATTGTTTTTTTGCAATATTATCAATTCAATTATATATCTATTGGAATGAATTTTAATTTGTAGTGAATTGTAATTGAAATATTTAAGATCAACTTGTTATTTGAATTTTTTTTTCTACATGATTCTATGCAAAAATAGCTAATGCTAATAAAGATTATTATTATTATTATATCTTTCCACACTTCACACACGCCCTGATGTGCAAGCCTCCATCAGTGACAAGGTTGTGGGAAATGTACAGGCTAATAAGGGTCAGAGTTGAGACCATCCTACATCGACAACTTTTCAAGGCTGACGCCTCCCTATATGCGTCGTGTAGACACGGTGGAATGGGTATACCGAGCATGGAGTGGGTTGTCACGGTGGCTGCCCTCAAAAACGGATAAACTTCCTGAGCAGCAAAGACATTTATTCGTGCGCTTTCCCTCTGTTCCAGACTGAAGGAGAGACTTAAACGTTTGGCACACTCAGAACGGATGAATTGGCCCTGCACTATAAAAGATGTAGAAAAATTTGAAAGGAACAAGAAGAAGGAAATACTGCAGGAATGGAAACAACTAACCTTCCAGGGGAAAGCCGTTGACTCATTCAACGACGATCTTGTTTTAAACTACTGGTTGAGGAATAGTAGTGTGCTTGAACCTATCCGGTACATCACGGCACTCAACATGAAAACCAAGCAGTTGGGGCTGAAAGTCTCCATGAACATCGCACAGCCACAGGAGGACATCAGCTGTCAAAAATGCAGGATTCAACCGGAGACTTTGGGTCATGTGATAGGCCTCTGCACATTCACTAAACCGCAGAGAATGCATAGGCACGACGAAATCCTGGAGTTCGTCATGAAAGAGGTTGCGGAGGGGGATCCCGCAATGATGATATCAAAGGAGCCATCAATAACAGCCGAAGGAAAGCTTTACAAACCGGACCTGGTACTGAGAAACCGGGAACAGGTCCTCCTGGTCGACGTTTCAGTCCGCCTGGAGGATGGTAGCTACCTTGAGGCTGCAAGGAAGAAAAATATCATAAAATAAACTCCTCTTCTCAAACACCTGTGCCAAACATACCAACTGCGAGAAGGCGCAGTAATCCCTATCATGGTCGGCTCTAGAGGAGGAATGTCACAATCCACCATAAAGAATTTAAAACTACTAGGTATAAAACAATTCAACAAATGACTTACGATATCGCTTACCGCGCTTGGGAACTTCATTGAAATTTACCATGCATTCATTGATTGCGATCGATAGAAAGCGATGATTAAGTATGGTATTGCTCAGCCACCCCAAGAGTCATGAACAACTGAAAACATAGCCACGGCCGCTAGGGATAGCTAGATTACACCCACCAACTGCCCTCCGCAATGGCATCGATGGCGGTAGACCGCGTCTCCTTCTGAGAACAGGCGGGTTTAAAGTAGTTGGGGAGGAAGATCCCGGAATGATAATAACGAAGGGGCCATCAATAACAGCCGAAGGGAGGCTGTACAAACCGAACCTGGTATCGAAAAACCAGGAACTGGTCCTCCTGGTCGACGTTTAAGTCCGAGGATGGTATTTACCTTGAGGCTGCTAGAAATGAGAAGGTTGCAAAGTACACTCCTCTTCTTTAATACCTGTACCAAATCTATCAACTACAAGAAGGCGCAGGAATCCCCATCATAGTAACGCTCCCGATGACACTGCCAGGCGGAGAGATTGACTGGTTCGGTACATCTGTCAAAGGATAACGCAGGTATCCTGAGTACAGCTCAGCGAGGACAAAACTCAACGTTCAGCTTCGTAGGATCAGGGCTGAAACCGCAGCAAAAAATGGAGATGACCAAATATCATAACGCTCTGCAATCTCCAGTCGTTACCCTAAAGATATTACGTCAGTGTGTTGCAAACTGTGGGGCGCGTCCCCCTCTAGGGGGGCACGAGACTGTTGCAGAGCTGGACACGCAGCTGATTCCAAAATATAATTTTCGAATACAAACCAAAAAAGTCGAATAGGTGTCAAAAAAATTAATCAGATAAACGGTTATAGAAAAATAAAGGAGCACACAACAATTTTTTTAAAGAGGAGGGCGCAGGTACAGAAAGTTTGGAAAGCACTGCATTACGTTATGTCGACAGGGTCGTGAGGGTTGCCGTTCGCGACTTTCTTCACGTTAGCAGGACGTGTGCGGAATCCTTCATCCACTCCCCAATTCGTGAGGGCGGTTTGGGTGTGACTTGCTTTGCCGAATTCATACCCGCCGTCCTGCGAAGCAGATCCAGTTCGCTTTATCTGCGCGTCGACCCAACAACTTCAGCCGTACTCTCCTCCGAATACTGCAGAAAACTTCATTCCAAGCTCTGCGGTTGGACGAGGGATTGCGGGGAAGTATGAGAGCACTTAACCACAGAATGTCTGAGAGGCTCGATTCTAGCTACTCGGGCAACCGATTGGGGCAGGGAAGGAATTGCCCATCGTCCAGCGATTGGAATCTTAACCCGCCACCCTTCAGGTCTGGTTCTGACTTCGTCAGCGCAGTCCAGCTTCGAGGCAATTTATTGCCGACCCGCGAAATTTCCTCCAATCCTGTATAGGATCGCCTGTGCAGGTATGGGTGTTGCAGGACGGAGCCCTGAAGCCAAGTGCTTCGAAAATGCCCTGAGGTACGTCGGCCGAGGATACATCGGCATAACCAACTTGTCGATGGAATTCGTCGAATTGATGAGAAGCGAGAGTGGAACTACGGGTACGCCGTGTCGACGCGCCGCTTGAAATTCCGGACCTAATTTTGCATCAGGGAGCCCGAGTTGTCGTGGTCGACGCGAGTGTTTTCTGGGAGGGACCTAGTCCCTTATCCGTGGCCGCGCAGAATAAAACTGCCCTTTATCAGTACCATGAACATCAAGCACCCAGAGTAGGGTGCGCTCCCTTGGTAGTGATAGCCAGGGGTGCCTTGTGCAACGAGAATTCATCGCTCTGGAGCATTTTGAATTTCTCGCACCAGGATATACGATAATTAGTAACCGGGATCATCAAGGGGAGTTCGATGGTTCACAGGTGCTTCATGAGGGCCTCCTGATGGGGGTGTGAAGGCATGTGGCGAGGTCGAACGAGTCCCACACTCGGAATCAGTGCAGGCAGGCGAACCGCCATGATATGTTCGATAGTGTGCGCCGTGACCTAGACCTTTTTCCTTTTCTTTCTATCTTCTTAACATCTTTTGCTGAAGTAGCGAATATGTTGGCAGAATTTTCCATCCGAAAATATTTTTATTATTATTCCTAGCATTTTCATGTATGCCTAGCGCACCCCTTCTTCATAGGACTTGATTTATTTTTATCTGAATAGTTTCTTTATTGCATGCATGAATTTCTGATTATTTTATTTTACTGTTCCGCGACTATCAGAACCGCGAAGGGGTCGACGTCTGGCTTGCCAGGCATCGTTTTCAGGCGCTGCTCATTGGGGTCGGCATGCGCTTCCTTTCATCTCCTTTTGGAGTGGGACGTGGGAACATCGCCACGAAATGCGCGTCGCTGGTTGCCCTTGGGGTGTCTCACTTCCACTCCAGCTCCTACCTGTGCCATCCAATTAATGAGCGGCGGCCGTCTAAGGCGTTGTCGAACTCGTGCTGCAACACGTCTGTATATCAAAGGGCGGTGGGGATAAAATCCCACCTTTCCGTGCGCAGGTGGGCGCCGGAACTAAGGAGCACTGGGCCTAAAAACCCAAGATCAGCTCATGCCAGGTGTCGGCCGTAGACTGTGATGGATCTGTGATT
The DNA here is from genome assembly GCA_038502775.1 of Hippodamia convergens. Classification (NCBI taxonomy): domain Eukaryota; kingdom Metazoa; phylum Arthropoda; class Insecta; order Coleoptera; family Coccinellidae; genus Hippodamia; species Hippodamia convergens. Next base: position 158,166 of record JAVSIQ010000825.1, on the reverse strand, counting down.
GTTGGGGCTTGGCTGTTGTGGTCGGGGACCCTCGGGTGATTAGATGAACCAGGCCGGTTAGATGACGACTGCGCCTCGGTCTTGTTTTCGTACAGCGATGCCCTCTGATTTCTCTAGACCTTGAGCTCACAGGGACACCTTCCCTGTGAGTACGACGACAGGGTTCGGTGCTTGCACCACCTGAGGGTCGGCAGGCACATGGCCAATCGTCGTCAGAGAAGGCTTGCAGGGTTGGCTGCCCCGCAAGCGCACTGCCGATGCCTCGATCACGAGATCACAGGCCTCGGCGGCTGAGGGGTCATCCCAAAAGAAAGAAATAGAAAACATCCCCTACAAAAGTACTGCCGCTTCGATACTTATTCTCTTGAATCATTTTTCATAATCATGCGATAACAATCTGCTCCGACAGGACTCAGGCGAAGTAAACCGTCCTCTACGGTCCCATCCAATAAGTTTCGGAAGCTAGCGCCAGAAAACAGAAGAGCCTGAAAAAATTCTACTCATTGCCGAATTGTTGTGAAATATATCAGAAAGAGAATTCAGGACAAGTTATAAAAATGTAATTTCTTCGTTTCAGAGGACCGAAGAACATTAAATTATGACAGGAGAAGAAAAGTTTATAGAAATACTGAAAGCACTAACTAATTCAAATTGTGAAAGTAAATCCTTGAAGAGAACATTATGAAAAAAAGTTTAGTGGAGGTAGTAATTTTTGCACTTTCATTTGATTTTTCTACGATTAATAATTCTAATTCTCGTCGAAAACATATGTGAACTATTAATGCTATATTGGGAGCAGGTCAGGGCTCCGTATGAGGAATTCTACGAATTCCTAAAGGGCAGCATAAACAGGTCGGCAAATGAATTTCCTGAAACAGATGTGCTGCTTGCTTGAAGCCTTGAAATTCCTCCATTCCGATTTCAGGCAATCAATACTTCATAAATGTCTCCTTTCCCGAAAATATGCCACCAAACTTTAACCCTCGCAAGGTATTTCCATCAAAATTGGAGGAGGAAATAAGATATTTAACCCAACCAGGACAACAAACGGAAGAGCCAACTATTACATCATATTGTATTGGAATCGAGCCATATGATGTCGTTGATGATAATCCTGACGATGAAGATTATATTCCAAACGTTTATTCCTGTGAATATTTTTTCATTTTTTCTAAATATTAGAAATTTTCGACGACGCAGGTTTACAATGTGCCTCCTCTCCACCGAGGTTATAAAAGACAAGGTTTTCTTCAGCCAGAATAAATTTCACAAACTCTATGCCTTGGTAAAAATAAGTGACTTGGCCCTTTCGTAACAATGAGAACTATTGTATAACAAAAAAGTTGTGAACAGCGAATGAATTTTTCACCTCACGTGGTGAAATAGAAACGGCCGAAATTTTTTTTACCGGGTAAAGGGGATGTGTAACGTTTCAATATTCCGGGTTAAAATCTCGGGAGTTTCCGGATCGTCTCGGATCGAGAACGCGACACTGAGACATACGCGATCGCAGTCATTCCTGCACGTGCCTCCTTTAACGCGAGACTCTTGTGTTCCGCAGTTCGGACTCCGATTAGGAAAGGGCAGTAATTTGTTCTCCTATTCTGGATTGAAACAGTTTGACTTAGGCAATAATTAAGATTGGTGAGTACAAAGTTGATCGGACAACCATATATCTATTTTTATTAACGATTCATGTGTTTCATATGAGGTGAGAAACGCTTGGGTTCCGCCATTTTGAGGATCGTACGACTTGCCATCTGATTTCTTTAAATATCTGATGAATCAACCTTCCTTCTAGTTTGGTTAATCTATGTTATAGTTAAATAATTTACTTTAATCATTTCACGGTTCCGTGACTCTCTGATTTTGAATTTCTTGATTCATCTGTGACAGTGTTTCAGTGAACACGTGGACATTTTTTCCTTTCCTGAATTTTCTTTATGTAAACTAAGATTATCAGAGATCTCGGGGAATTGTGGAAGTTTGACGGTGCAGAGAACTGATACAAGTGTTTTTTTGATTGCCTTTTTTGAAGAGAGATAAGTCTCCGGTATTTTTGGAGAGAGCTAAGTTTTAAGAGAGCTAGGCCTCCGACACCTCTCTGGAGGGATCTAGACATCTGAAGCCTCTTTGGAGAGACCTAAGTCTTCCAATCCTTCAGGACCTGCACCTGCATCTTGGAGGAAGTTGAAACCTCGACGCTTCTATTTGGAAGAATACAGCCTTCACCTCCTACTACAACGCCTTCCAGTAGATCGAGGAGTTCGAACGTTGGGAGAAAATCGACTATTGTCACTTCCCTTGCCCAGCACCGTTATAGCCAGATAAGTGAACAAAGAACGAAAACGCTTGTGAATTGTGTTTCTGACGAATTGTTCATGATTGTACATATTCTTGTCCCCGTATAAAATTATTTCAACCTGTGACATTAGCTATTGTAATCAGAGAGGAATAAATCTCGACTGTTCAAGTTTTGATCATCAGTAGCCTGAGTAGAAGCATATCATCTTCTTTTACCTCATATAGATGTAAGGTGGTCTCATGCCCTGACTAGCCGGAGCATCTATCGTTGAAATATTACATAACGTAAATCTTATCTCTTCAACTTTACACAATTGACACCCCTAGAGTGGGGCTGTAAATTGACGTAATTTATCTCTATCTTAACCTTACACTTTTTACGGAGGAATTTCAGGGATGCCGTTCAATATAGGAGCGATCCTTCGAGCGATTCTTCAGAAGCCACAACTTGTCAAAGATTCGGGAACGACCGAAGAAGGAACTTCGGCGGTTTCTAGCGGATCGAGAGAACTGATCAAAAAAATCGAAAAGACGAGATACGCGAGGAAAAGGACGACATCCTTGCAATTAACTACGCGGTCGAGCCAACAGTTCGATCTATACCCGATCCAACGTTATCGCCGGACGTACGGCCCAAACCTTCGAAATTAACTGCCGTATCTACGGAACCGATCCTATCGCTACAAAGAAGCGTTCTCATAACGGATGCGAATACGTCCGCTGATATAAATTCGGAAACGACGAGAAACGCGAGACGAAGGACGACGTCCTTGCGATCGACCACGCGGATCGTCCGTTTGGAACCTGCTCCGAGAACGTCGGAAGAATCGAGAAGAAGACGTCGGCATGCCGAAGTTCCCCATCGGTTCACTTATAGACGTGGCATAGCTATTATCCCGGAGGAATTGGAGACCCTTTGCGCGCAATCGTAACCCTGCGAAACCATGGCGGATTGTTATTCTATACGCAAGAAAGGACGAACAGAGAGGGCGATCGTACTCGCTGTTGCAATCGAGGAGCCTTTACCCTGCTGCATTTGAGTCCATGTCCTGCACCCATCAAGGAATTATACCTGGGTAAGTTCGTGTCGATTGCGAATCGCTTTATTTCAATAATACAAAATTGGGAGTGTCGTTATATTGACGAATGCGTTACTTATCGTTAAGTTAAAAATTATTTCATTGTGACTGCATTTTCGTCCATTACGATGATCAAAGTATTGGTTTTTTTTCATACAGGAAACGGCAGGTTAGCGACGGAATTCAGGAAGTTCTTACGACTCATCAATAGTATATTCGCTATGTCGTCCTTTGAAACTTCGAGATCTATGCCCGAGAAAACGGGACAAGGACATTGGAGTTTCACGGTATGCGGGCAAATATATCATTTTTTCGATACCATTTCGAACGAAGGAGATCTGGCGGCGCTTTAATTGAATCAACTATATTTCCTGGACGTTGAAGAAGCCTTAGCTAGTAAAAATGCGTTCGTGCAGGACACGCTGGATCCGGAAGTAGTCGCTAGGATCGAGAACTGTCTACGCAGTCACAATAGGTACGTAGAAGCCTATAAAATGATGGAGGAAGAATTGAGACAGCGCAGATGGCAGAACGTGGACGTGGAAAATATCGTTATCGGAATCACGAGGGAACCCGTCATAAACGTACTGGCCGCTCGGCATGGTCCCAATTGAAGGCCTGCTCGCAGCGATATAGCGGCGATATTTCGAGGCACGGAACCGTCCATCGACGTCGATCCCGAATCGAACGGTACGCATCAGGAGCTGAAACTCCGATGGCCGATTCGATAGTGTATCCTCTGTTATTTCCTTGCAGAGATAACGGATATACGACGGGCGTTCAGTATAACGCCAAGGAAGCGGGCGGACCAGAGAAACCGTTACCATCCTTCAATATGACAGGTATAGGTTGTACGTTCGAGATACTTTCTCGACAATTCACTATGCGGGGAAATTATTTCAGCGAAATATAGTCAACGGATGGCTGAAGAGCGAAATGAGTAAGTTGTGGTGGATAGGGCGGAATCAACCAGCGTTCAGACGCACCGCGGAAAATGCGATCAGGCGCCATAACAGGAACAGAAATAGCGATCATGTGGGTTGAGCGGTGATTTTACCCTCGAACTTCATAGGCGGCGAGAGAAATCGCCAAGAGAAATACATGGACTCCATGACCGTAGTGGCGCGTTTCGAAAAACCCGACCTATTCGTCACGTTTACTTGCAATCCGAACTGGCCGGAAATGAAAAACAATCTGGATGGTCATCAGAGGTCGGAAAATCGACCGGACCTGATATGTAGGGTGTTTCACATGAAACTGTTAGCTTTCATGGATAATATCGTCCAAAAGCAACTGTATGGCGTAGTGGTGAATTATCACTACGTTATCTTATTCCAAATAAGAGGATTGCCGCACGCCCACATCATGATCACCCTACACGAGGACGACAAATTGAGGGATGCGGAGGCGGTCGATAATATTATCTCTTCTCGAATACCGGACAAATCTACTCAACCCCTATTGTACGCGAGTGTCGGAGAATTTCAGCTGCACCCGCCGTGCGGCAAACCGAATCCGAACGCTTCGTGACTCAAAGATGGAAAATGCACGAATTTCTATCCGAAGCCTTATAGGGAGGAGACGGCTGTTGCCGTAGGATGTAGCAAAAGGCCCGAATATAAGAGACCGAAGACGTATTTTCGTGCCGAAATGGAATCGTTCGATCGACAGTCGTCGAGTGGTTCCCTATAATGCGCACGCGCTCTCTACGTTCAACTGCCACGTCAATTTCGAAGCGGTCGCCTCCTTGAACATCATAACGTATCTGCACAAAAACGTGAACAACGGACCGGATTCCGGATTCCGTTACGACCGGAAGGCCAATCGCATCTCGACGCGCCATGCGTGAGCGCCATGGAAGCGTCCTGGAGGACGTTTCAGTTCAAGATGCACGATCGCCCACACTCGATGTTTTTTCTTCCCGTACATCTACCAGGCGAAAGGGACGTATACTACACCGAAGAGGACGGTTCTTACTATCAATAATTGCGAATAAATTACGGCCGTCGTCATGGGGCGATTATGAATATAGCTAAAAACGTATCTTTCACAGGTAGAACGAAGGTTGGAGAAAATATCGAGGCTGGAGGCGTAGTTCTCCTTGAACCGACCCGATCCGGAGGCGCGAAGTTACAGGTACGTCGAGATACCGGAACAATTACTTCTGGGAAGACAAGTCGGCCAAATGGAACAAGCGTTGTTAGACTCCTCAAACTACAGGAAACTTAAAAGAGATCCTACCTCGTCCAGGCTCAGATAAGCAAAGGCTCTTATGAAAGTTTCTTCTCTCGATGAAGAACGTAAAAAGAGGATTTGTAAGAGTGAAGCAAGCGATGTAAACGCTTTTACATCCGTTTATTACGACTTCGGTTTTTGCGTACATCCGCTTATAACAACCGTTTTTGATGATCAATCGTCCGGTTAAAACGACGTGTCGTGATTTTATTACAAGAACTTCGCACAAACTCGCTACCTTGTCACATCAACCTGACTCCAATGTCCTAATTATTATCGCGCGCAACTCTAAAGCTGGGTTCTTAGAGCTTCGAACTGTCGCAGGCGACAGCAATTCAGCCAATCAGAGCATGTAAACAAAACTTCCCCTGACCCCTACCTTTTCATTTCTGGTTGTTAAAATCTGTCGCGACACGCCCCTTTTGTAGTTGAAATAATTCAACTACACATTGTATTTCTGCTACGATCTTATGAAACAAGGAAGGGTGGGGATTGTCGCCTGCGACAGAACGAAGCTGTGAGAACCCGGCTTTAGTCAGTGTTTGTTTACATTTGCTTTATGACATGACAGAAAGACAATAGCTGTGCTAAAATGACATCCGCGAAAAGAAAAAGCTAAACCATCGAGGAGAAAAGCGTTATACTACATCGCCCCAATGCCGATGAATCGAATGTCATTCTCGCGATGGAATTGGGCGTTTAACACTCTACAATTTCGACAATTAAGAAAAAAGAAAATAATATAATAGCTGTCATCAATGACAATGTTTTGAAATCTCAAAAGAATAAGGAGGCCACTCAAGATCAGGTAGACAGAGCATTATAAGGTTGGTTTAAGTACAAATTTTTCCCCAATCGTTTATTGCGTCGTCCGGTTAGTACGACCGAATATCGTCGGTCCCTTGACTGTCGAATTTTACTGTACACATTAATTCTGGATAGTTCGGATCGGTAAAACGTTTTCAACCGTGTAAGATGCTCACATTCAGACCTGTTTTGTAACCTGTAATTGTGATAGATATTCTGTTCTTTTCACCTGTGTCATAAATTTTCAACATCATATCGTTTTATATTGTGTTTGTAAATAAAACAAAATATCGGGAATCGGACAATGTATTTTCTCCCATCTATTTCTTCAGCCGACGTTTCGGTAGCACAATTTTTTTGAAAACACTGTGATTTGTTCTCTGGGAAAAAATTCAGAATAAATGGTGGTTCTTGTCAAGATTTCATTGGAGACCCTCATTATGATTCTTATGCGACCTCTCCGTTGATGAATTTTCGAGGCCTTGATAAAGGAGCAATTGTGCTACCAAAACGTCGGCTGAAGAAATTATATAGGCGAAAATACATTGTCCGATTCCCGAAATTTTGTTTTATTTACTGGTTTTATATCTAACCTTTTTCCTAGCATTTCCCGATTAGTAAAGACATAGTTTTCCCTTCTGGGAAACAGAAGTATTTATAAACAGTAACTTTACTCTTGACTAGAAAATTATCGCTAACAGGTTAGATAAACCAGAATCCTGTCGCTGGCTTTACTAGTTTCTCCTATTTAGCCGTTTCAGTAAGAAAAATAGCTGGCGCCCTAAAATAAACTTTTTCCGAAAGAAACTCAGCAGTAAAATCTGATGGCCAGACATAACTAGGAGAATTGTTAAATGGCGGCGGCACCGTTACAAAATGGCGAACTAAACCCCGTTACATAAGATTATGATCCACAAACCTATTTTTTTTCATAATATATAATTGTAGCCTTTGCAAGACCTTAAGTCAAGAACGAAAACGAAGGTTAGCAATGCGAAAAGGCATGCAAGAGGAACAGGCGATGATCCCATTATTCGGGGGGGTTATCCCGTGCACTATGTATGTGTGGAGGAATCGAGGTCGGGGATGATCTTGGAATATCAGATCATGGCTATGCGAATCGTTCGATATTGTCCACAAAAAATAATTTTAGACATTTGTGAACTTATTTTCTTTCCTACCCGGAAGTGTGAAAAACGATAAGAGTGAGAGAACAGTCCGAACGACCTCGATCGGATAAGACGCACCCGAGCTTTCTACCCGAGCCGTCCAAAGGGTTTTCTCGCGTTCTCCAGGAATATGTATATTTGATGGTATCGGTGTCGGATGGGAACTTGAAAAAGTACAGCATGACGGCGCGATACGATTGGAACTTGTAATTTTTTACAGTACATATCGACTCATTTGAGTTTAGAATTATTCCTGGCAAAATAGTTCGAACGTCACAGCCCGAGCAGTTGCTTCGTGCCTGTGACTCGACCCGTATCGAGCGGCGCACGGAAGATTAGTTAACAGCAAAGGCCGGACTTCTCTGACTCTTGCTGAGTTACACAACGAGTTGGAACAAGTGCAAACACTTGTTACACATGGGGCAAATGTAAACATAAAAAGACAAGTACGGTCCTACTCTGCTGAAACTGAAATGTAGAATTGGTTAGGTCCTTAATTCTGGATGTCTACTAAATGCATCAGACAGAAGAGGAAGAACGCCCTTGCACTAATTAGTAGAAAACCTTGGTGCACCTAATATTGTTGAATGTGTTGAATTATTACAACAATATGGGGCCAGTTTGAGCGCAACAGCCCTCGAAGGGCGAACTGATTTAGCAAGAATAGGGAGAATAAGAAGCGGATCTGGAGGTCAAGGACAAATTTGGCAAAATACCATTATTTTCTGCCTTTTTCGGGAAATCCATGTTCAACAAGTTTCCAGAAAAAGGCGATTGTGTGAAATTACTCGAGGAAGCTGGTGTTGCTCTGAATGTCCTAAGAAATGACGGGTTTTCAATTCTACACACGGTAGCCTGTTTTGCACTTTATAACCCTTTCAGGATTCCGTTTTTAGAATATTTTCTCAGGAATGGAGCTAACCCGCATCTTTCTGAGACATCATAGACGCAAAAGATATTGAGAAAACTCAACCAAGCGGAAATGAATAACAAATTCAAACTGAATCCCGAGATCATAAGTTTCGGGGAGTCCGATTTGAAGTTCGAAAAATCATGTGGAGAAGAATTGAGAAACTCCCAGAATCTCTATCGTTCTCATTGGTTGATGTAATAATTTCAGATGAAAGAAGGGTGGCACAATTTTGCCGAAGCACTGCTCTCGAAGAATCTCTCCGAGAGCTACATAAAAGGATTGAAAAGGCGTAGAGCTGAAAATTGGTGACGGCTCTGCAACTGTCAGCTACGATCTGTGGAAACATATCTATAGACGTTAGGTATGGGCATAACGACATCTAAATGCATCTCTTTCCACATGAAGCCAATGCATAAGACCTGGGGCATAGTTGACCCTGGGTTGACACTGTCGAGTGGAGAGCGGATCCCGTACTGCGGTGCGGCCGGCCGTTTTGTCTACCTCGGTGTTGAAATATCTCCTGGCAGGAATCCATCCTTGCCTCAACGCTCAGTAGAGTCAGAAGCGGGCGTTGAAACCACACGCCAAGGGGCGGTGGGTAACCACCACCTCCTCGTGGTGGCAACCGGGCAACGCTCTTCGGAGCGGCTAAGACGGTAGGCTCAAAGAACTTGGGGGTTACCAGCCCTCTCGTTCCTTTTTCCTGTTGGTGCATCTAGACAAGGACAAGCCTCGGATGATGGAAGAACTCCCAGTGGGTCCGACGAACCACTGTATGCACCAACGCACTCTCGTCGGCCCCCACTGATACAGCTGATCCCCTATTCAGCTGCCGATTCCCTGGGTGCCCTAGAAACTTCCAAACCAACAATGGTAGGGGTGTGCATGAGGGAGAGCACATCGTGATTTCTCCGACCAGCTCAACGTCCCTGACACTGCAAGGTTGAAAACAAGATGGACAGAAGAGGAGAGAAACATGTTTGCCAGACGTGAGTCTCAAGTCGTGTTCGACCGTGAAGGTGAACGGTTCTTTATGAACCAGGAGCTTCAAGTGCTCTTCCCGCATCGGAGCCTCTAGGCCATCAAAGGTCAACGGAGGAGGGAGGAGCATAAGAAACCGGTCTCCGAGTATCTGGAGGCCCTGCGGAGAAATGCTTCTTCTCTGCAGAACACGGTCGCGGTGGATGAGGTTGACAATGTCCAGCGAGCCATCCTCGACCACCTTCGCTCCCTGTCTCCACTGCACGACGACGTCTGGCAACACGCCTCGCGCCAATGACATTTGCGCCACCTGTCTGTCTTGCCCCCCTGATCGAGCCAAGGTTGACTTGGCCATTTTCATCGACGACGTCTTCCCACCTCATGGGAGCGGTCGACAAAGTCCCCCTAGAGTGTGCGTTTCGCCTATAAAATATTGACGAGAAGGTATCCCGTCTCCTTGAGTTATCAAGAAAAATTTGATTGTTTATACGGTCTAACGACGCTCTTCTAGTTCATGAATCACAAGCAGCAGCAAATGCTGTTTTCCCTGCAGCAGCTCAGACATGTTTGTAGGCCTGACCAGACGGTTAAAGTGATGAAGGAGTTGTTGAACCGCAAGGAGTTGTATGCGCGAATGTTTGGTATGCAAATCCTCTTAGAGTTGGCACGGAAGGAGTGGACGTAAGATGAAGATAATATTTAATAGTTATGGCATACGTAGGCTGATGTGGAATCTAGCGTTGGAAACTGAGGTGAGTCTGAAACGTCTTAGACCTATTGGAGATTCCAGAACCCATTTCTGAAAAACAAAAATGCCAGTATTAAAGATACTAGGCTCTCAAGTGCTTTGAGGATTGGCCAGTGGTCTAGAGTAAATTTGATATCTCTCCAACCAATTATCCAGAAAGAAAACGATTTCATATATTTTTGATTGATTTTCTCGCGATTATCATTTTCCCAAAACTTTCGGACCATATACCTGAGTTATATAACATCTGTCGTATTGAAAAGTCTATGAAAAATGGAATCTCATCAGGTCCTCATATTATTAAAAAAAAATTAATCACCAAATGAAACTGATCCGTATGCTGATTTCAATTCTGAAAAAATTCTCTTGTTATATCGATGAAAAAACAGCATGTTGCGATTAATTTAATTGTTAGGGGTTCAGAGCACTTCCTAATACCCTCTTGAAAACTAACTCGTGGAACGCCGAATCGTTGATCACATAGAGACATTTGATCTCTTTTTCACCAAGTATTTCAACCGTATTTTTGTTTTCTCAGGAGGGGCAACTCAACTCGAAAACAATTAAATTCAACAATTGGATTGCGCACCAGGTAAGACCACCATTTGATTTACAACACTCGTATATCATTCAGGAAAATAACAGGTCCTCAGAGATTTTTCATGTGCGCCATATTTGATATTAATAGAATCACAGGTTTTAATTCTTGCAGGCTCATGAATTCATGGTATCGCTCAGAGGAATCGAAGATGAACTCCCAATTCCTAGTTCAGAAGTTGAGGTCATTTCCGAGGACCTATAAAAGTTGGAGTATCATAAGGAATCGTTTTTCGACGAAAACTTTCCCGATATCATCAATCGTAGATCTGAAGCTATGAAGTTCTTCTTGAAATATTTGACGGAATCTATTTTAGAAGTTGAGAAAGTGCGAGGAATTCGAATTTTTCTCGGAAAGTTCGCAAATATTCCACATTGTCTACATGTGGATGACTTCAAAATATGCAGAGGCCCTTACAGAAAACTTGTGCAAATATTGGGTTACTTGACATTAAGAGAGTCTTCCGGGCTTATTGGCCGTGGTCTATTAGGAATTATTTCACCTAACGTTTCGCCCACAACTGCGGTAGGCATCTTCAGAGGATTCTTGGTCTTAGATTGTAACTCGACCGTTGAATTTCCGAAAGTGATGCTGGATTCGATCCGTTGGCCCCACTTATACCCTGATCATTGGCGGGAGAAGGTAGTGGGTTTACGCGCGCGATGTTGATTGGTCCATCGCTTCCACTTCGTATTGGCTTGATTTTAGTCTTTTCCAACACCGGCAACCATGCGCTATGTACTAAAGGAATTTCTTCCCTTCTGTTCATATTGTTCTTATGCTTATATATCTCAATGGCTTCCATGTTCATCCTAGGATAGAAACTTTTGATGTTTGAAATAGCTAGTAATGATCAGGGTATAAGTGGGGCCAACGGATCGAATCCAGCATCACTTTCGGAAATTCAACGGTCGAGTTACAATCTAAGACCAAGAATCCTCTGAAGATGCCTACCGCAGTTGTGGGCGAAACGTTAGGTGAAATAATTCCTAATAGACCACGGCCAATAAGCCCGGAAGACTCTCTTAATGTCAATATATCCGGTCGTGAAAGCCTGAAACTATTTATTGGGTTACTTTTTGATAGATTATGAGGAAGGAATCCACAAAAGTTTTTCATCAATTTATCGAAACGCGAAAGCAGATCTTGAATTAAAATTTATTGAGTCAACTCTTGTCTTTATTATTATTATATTAGGACATAGATGATGGCCAATTATTTGTCTTCTGATGTAAAACGATGTATACGTTCAAATTCATTCTCGGAAATCTGTTGATAGTTTTGGTTTATTTTTCAGCGGAATCCGATCACGAAAACTATTCCGAGAGCGAGTCCGACATCAGCTCATCGTACATCAGCGACGGGAGCTTCGACTCCAGTAACGAAGGCGAATTTCAAGAGGTGAACACAACGAAGTGAACAATGACGAAAATGACAATTATATTGAGTTCAATCCCAACGATTATGGCCTCAATAAACTGGTTGACAGCTGCTTCAAAACATCCCGAAAAGTTATTTCTGTTTCATCACCCACGAGCTGTTAAGAGTATGCAGTGACAATGATGTTGAAGGAAAATTGGCAATGCCAATCATAGAGGAAGGAAAAGTTACGTAATTTAGCTTCACCCGAATTAGTCACAGGATTCTGTCTTTAAAATTTTCTCCGAAATTTTTGAAAGAGGATTATATAAATATAGTGGAATTCTCGTTTTTTCATTTCATTAATAATATCTCCTTATTGTTGAATGATAAACCCTGATAGTATATAATATATGTTCAAATCAAGCAATGAATGTATTATATTATCAATGATTTTTTTTATTTAATATGTCACAAATGGAATTTCGTTCTATTTTTATTGTAATGAACTGGTTGAGGCTTTCGCGGCCATCGTTAAATGTGACATGTTCTTTCGAGCATTTAGGCTGTCGTCGTAGATTAGTTCACGACGTTTCGCCAGTTCGAGTGTCTGGCATCTTCAGGAGTTATATTTCAGGAGATGTTCTCACTGGACTGAACTGCCTGAGTGTGACGGGGACGTAGATTGTACTTTTTTATATAACCTCGGTCGGGGGGCGGGGCTGCGCTTGACCGGTCTCGTCCCGATACCGAACGCGCACCGGTGTCCGACCGGTTCACAACTGGGTCCTGATCTTCATTCACTCCATGAACCCGGTTATTATTATAGGGAAGTGGTTTTGTGTTTTTGAGTACTGGCACCCATGTTTTATTGATTTTCAAAGATTCCTCCGATTTATTGAAATTCGTTGAGTGTTTATGAATTTCGATTGCTTCCCTGTAAAGCCTGGGGTAGTATGCGGTAGTGGTGCACAACACTTGGGTTTTGTCGAATTCTATTGCATGATTCGTGTTGTTCAGTGTGTGCTCTGCGACGGCGGATTTCTCTGAATGACCCAGTCTACAATTGGCCTTGTGTTCCTTGATCCTCGTATTGATGGATCGCTTCGTTGTACCGATGTATACACTTCCACAGCTGCACGGAATTCGGTATACACCTGGTGTACTGAGTGTATCCCTCCTGTCCTTGGGGGAGTTGAGATGGTCCTTGATCTTCTTCGACGGTTTGAATATTGTCTTAATGTTATGTTTCCCCAGAATTCGTCCGATTCTATCTGTCACCAGTGGGATAAACGGCAAGAATGCTTTTGTTTCCGATTCTTGCGACGTGGTACATTGTCGTTGTTGTGTTCAGGCCTCTGTTTGGTGTATCTATCGATGTCGTTTTTCGTGTAGCCGTTAGCCATGAGAGCGCACTTCAAGTGTTCTAACTCGGTTGCTAGTTGTTCTGGCTCACAAATTCTTCTCGCTCTGTCGACTAGCGTTTTGATTATCCCTTTACGTTGGCATGGATGATGATTTGAGGTGTTGTGTAGATATCTGTCCGTGTGTGTAGGTTTTCGGTATACAGTGTGTCCTAAAGTAATTTCCTTCCGTGTGACAAGTACATCAAGGAAAGCCAAATTTCTGTTTTGGTCTTCTAATTCCATTGTGAACTGTATACTTGGGTGCATGTTATTTATGTGTGTCAGAAACTCATTGAGCTTTTCTCCTCCATGACTCCATATGACGAATGTGTCATTTACATATCGAAACCATACTTTCGGTTTGAGAGGTGCGGTATTCATTGTTTTCTCTTCTAATTTCTCCATGAAGTAGTTCGCTACCACTGGGGCCAGTGGATTACCCATTGATATTCCATCGGTTTGTTCGTATATTTCCTGGTTGAAGGTGAAATAGGATGATGTAACGACGACGACGGCCTAAATGCTCGAAAGAGCATGTCACATATTTTTATTGTATTTGATCAATTTATTACAGTTCATTCATTATTACGACGGCCTACCAGGACCCAAAATAGTATGTCACTGAACGTCTCATTTTTGAGTTATTGCAGTAAATTCATTTTTTTAATTATATGACTTTTTTGTTGTTGATCATGTATAATGGCAAAATAAAACCCCTTACTCGAGAGGTAATTCTTCACTACTTCAAAAATGATATTGACTTAGGAATTCCTGATTTATCTCTGATGAAGAGGATTATGGTTGGACTGATGATTCTGACAGAGTTGCTGATAACATCAACAAATTATTGGAAGATTGGAATATAATGAAAGAAGGAATCCTGATATGATGTATATAATCATTTTCCATTGGTAGACGACAAAAAAATAACACTAGATGTAAGATGGAGTCATGTAAAATGAAAACACATATTTCTTGAGCCAAATGTGAACTTCATTCATGTCTGATGAAAAAAAAGGTTTTTATAATTTCCATACAAGATAATGTAAATATGTATCAAGTATTGCAAGAATAAAAATTCGTTTTCTGTCGAAGGTGTACAGGGTGGGCAAAATTGGTGATACATGAACTACAACTTTTCAACCCGACGAGCTAGAGGAAAATGAATGGTACATTACGGTCGTCTTTTTCAGAGAAACTAATAATGCCATCAAATGAATTCCTCTATCTTCTTTTGTTTTCGAGTTATAGGCGAAAATTGAAATTTGGGCGATTTTAATTTTGGTCATTATCTCCGTTTCTGTTTGTGCTAGGATGTTGAAATTAAAACATTATACAGACACTTTTTTAATAGCAATCCAGGGGCGTACTACGTTTTTTTCCAATAGGGTTTCTTGCTGAGTTATAACAAAAAATTGTGTTTTTTCTTATGGAAACAATAGTTTATTATGACCCAGAAAGAATCATCACTTTTTACTTTTTCAAAAATATATCATTATACAGGGTGACCCACGTAAGAAAATACCTACTAACCTATATTTCCGTGCGTAAGTTATAGAAAATGGTTAGAACGCTTTTTGACTTCGAGGTCAGTGGTCTATGATCATACCCCTAATCGGGGTGGCAGCCCCTTCAAGATCCAAAACTTTATTGGGTTCGAGTGACACATCATTGCAAAGGTTTTGCAATTCTGTTCATGAATATACTTAACAATTCCTATTTGGTATCAAAAGATTAAACTGTCGAAGCATTTTCTGGAGCATACTCAGAAACATGGGGTTGAACTATTTTACGTGGCTCACCCTGTATAATACGTTATATATTTTTGAAACGGAAAAAAGTGATGATTCTTTCTGAATCATATTAAACTATTGTTTCTATAAGAAAAAACACAACTTTATGTTATAGCTCAGCAAGGAAACCTGTTGTCAAAAAACATGGTACGCCACTGGATTGTTATGAAAAAAGTGCCTGTATAAGGTTTTCATTTCAACATCCTAGCACAAACAGAAACGGAGATAATGACCAAAGTTGAAACCACCCAAATTTCAATTTTGGCCTATAACCCGAAAACAAAAGAAGATAGAAGAATGCAGTTGATGGCATTATTAGTTTCTCTGAAAAAGACGACCGTAATGTGCCATTCATTTTCCTCTATCTCGTCGGGTTAAAAAGTTGTAGTTCATGTATCACCAATTTTGCCCACCCTGTACAGATATTTTATTCCCTCAGAACATTTGTCCCTCTGGGGGGGGACAGACAATAAAAAAAAACTTAAGGTCGGAGGTCTGTTTTTTCGATAGAATATGATTATTGTCGCAATTGTGTCACCACATGAACAAAAAAATAATTGTTCCAATATTCTTTTGCTATGGTACAGTGAAAGGGTGTATAACAGAAGGGTTATGATCAGCGAATGAACTTTTCATCTTGAGCTCACGTGACTGAAGAGAAACGGCCATGTCACTTATTTTTACCAAGTCATAGAGTTTTTGGAATGGGAAGCTTGGCTTAACATGAGATCTGATAACTTTTTGACAATATTAGAAATACAGCCTCGTCTTGGCAATATTTTGCATGAGAATGTTTTTGGTTGGGCAATTACGTCTGCATCTATTTTGAAGGAACTGACAATTTTGCACTAGTGCAAACTATCGATAATTTGCACTAGTGCAAAATATTCACCTAATTGTATGTTCATTGGCTAAAACAACAATCAGAAAATAGTCGGAACATTGTCGAAATGTCGAATTTGACAACTGAAAAAAGTTTTCCCCCGAATGAGGAATGTTCACAGGTATGCAAAATCGATCGAATCTTCGTCACAGTATAACCAATATGTATATAAAATCACTAGTTTTTGTTTCAGTCGAAAAGACCTAGTAGTTCGGATTTTACAACCCCGTGAATATTCAATTCCTGGCGGCGATGGACAGCCGCTATGTGATGTCATACTACATTCGCACATCGCACTCCGTGAGTGGAAAGGCCCTTATATTGGACCCGGCTACGTACTGAACCTCGCTAGTCGTTGTATGTAACGTGACGTCACACGGATCCATCGCCAGTCTCGGAAACTCATGTTCATAACTCGATATCTCGGGCGCTTGGAATAATTTTTGGACACAAAATTTTCATTTTCTACGGACAAAAGGAATATGTAGAAATTGAAAAATGTAAACATTCCTCATTACACTCGTGATGAATGAACTCATGCAGTTTATAGATAACTCTACATCAGTATTTTGATACACTTGAGCAATAACATTTGAATTTTCGTGATTTACTAGTCAACTTTTTATATGAATGTGTAAGAAAACTACTGTATGTTAACAAAGAGCTTAGATTTTGAACATTCATGACGAAATCCGAAAAAAAAACCGACAAATGGAAAAAAACTTTAATTCAGTAACAGAACTGTTTTCATTCTTCCTGAAATTGATATACATAGTTCTCACAAACTGAGAAAGCCTCATGGAAATCCCAACTTTCGTCCAAATTATCATGAATGTAAAAGGATATTTCATGAGTTTTCCTTCTGCAAACCTGACGTCAAGGTTCTCACTGAAGATACAAGAATGCTAATTCACGATTTCGTGAAGATTATATTATATTATTCTTTAGATATGCAGAAGAGACTTATCCGATTCAGCTCAAATTACGTAATTGGTTGTAAAATGATAACAGCAGAGTATCATAAAAACTTCATCAGAATGTTAAATTGTGAGAAAATTGTATATTTTTATCTTGAGGATTATCAAAATATTATACTCTGGTGAATGTGGCGGCAAAACGTGAATATAAAATTATTCTATTTATTAACGCATGAAAATCTCTCTGCTGACTTCAAAATAAAACGTCAGTGTGAGGATAATTACCCAGCGAGCACAAAAACATCTCTGAGATGTTAAAAGTAAGAGATTTAGAGACATTGGACATCCACTGCGATGTTCTGTTTACACATCAATAGAACTTGCTTGGGATATCAGGAAAAGAACTTCTTCGAAGTTTTTTTGATAGCGCTTTCATGCACATTATTCCAAATAGAAATTTTATCACATTGAATCCCGGTTAATGAATATTTCATGAACTCATTTTCTGAATTCTTAGATGAAGACAAAATCTGAAACAGGAAATTAATCGCCTTCACATGGCATTTTTGAATAAAAAAAAATTCAAAATACTAATCACCGAAAAAATATTAATTATAATAATGAAATGAATATCACAACCTCAAATTTACGATTAGCAAAACCTTCAACGGAACGAACAGAAATCGGATGATCGCATTAAGATGGCCGATTTCAGCCTTATAATTTCCCATCAATCTCAGAGTGCACATCCTGAAAAAAAATCCTACCCTTGATGCCAATGTTTCTTTTTCAGGATGTACTTAGGTTGTTCGGAATAATATAATGCAAATTACGACATCTAGCAGCGTCCGAAGAGAATTTTTATCATCACAGCCCGAATAAACTTCGCATGGCAAACAATGCCGAGAAAATCTCAGAGAAGCATGGAATAAAAACGTGTGGCCTGCAGGTTCTCTAGTGTCGAAGTTTTTTTTTTTCAAAAAAGGGGGCCTATCACAGAGGATAGACCCTCAAAAATAATAAAATCTATCAATAAGTATAATTCGAGCCAAGTGATAAGTATTATTCATCAGAATTAACGGTCACTGGGAAATAGCGTCGACAAATTGGAAAAACTTCTATCTGACAATCCAGAATGTCTTATACTCTGTGTAAGCGAACACTGGAAATCTCAAAACCAGATCAATTAAACAGGCCTGAAAAATTTCAAATTAGCTGAAAGTGTGTGCCGGGAAGAACGTAAACACGGGGGTTCCGCGATTTATATCAGTAATCAGTGCAAGGCAAGAAAATATCGAAACATAAGTGATCTCTCCGTAACGGGAGAATTTGAGTGCAGTGCTGTGGAATGTGTCATTCATTAGTTGAGATTCGTGGTTCTCTCAGTGTATAGACCACCTAGTGGAAGGATTGACCTATTTTTCGAAATCATGGAGAAAATTCTGGTTGAGAGAATTGACCCGAATAGTACCGTCTTCATTGCTGGTGATTTCAACATTGAATTGAAGGATGAGAATGTTGTTAAAAATAGGTTTTTATCATTTTTTAACAACTTTAATATAAGAGTCCTGATTAATGAATACACTAGAATCACTGATCATTCTAAGAGCTGCTTAGATAATATCTGTACAAATTCCTCAGATATCACTTCAACAGGGTTGTCGAATATCATATATCTGACCACAAAGCACAAAAGGTTAGTTTTCATGTAATTAAAAATGTTGCTAATGAACTAATTCGAAAAAGGTTCTTCAACGAGAAGCGGCATTTTTGGGTAAGCTGAAGGAACAAACCTGGGATAATGTTTGTTGTATCGAAAGGTCTGATGTAAATAAACAATGGCACGCGTTTATGCGTGAGTTTTTGAATTTATTCGATGAATGTTATTCAATTAAACAAGTGTATAAAAATAAAACATATCAAATTACAAAAAATAACCCTACTATACAAAAAACTAAACAACAGTTAGATCATTTAAAGTTGTTGTCTGAATTTGACGTCTCATACCAATCAAATTACAATAAATTGAAAAAAGATTATGATATTCTATTGAACTCAGAGAAAAAATTATATGAGGACAGAATCAAAAGATCTGACTGCAAAATAAAATCCATGTGGACTATATGTCGGGAAATAACAGAAAGATATAACTCAAGAAAATATTATTTGCGAAGATCCATTAAAGTTATCGAATGATTTCAATGAACATTTGATAAAAGTTATAAAAAATATCCATTTAAGTCAAAAGTCAATTTCCTTTGTTAATAACATCGGAGAAAATGACAAATCTATGTTCCTCAAACCTGTAAACAGTGATGAATTGATTGAATTATCTAAACAGCTGAAAAACAAACACTGTAGTGGGTATGATGATATACCGGTAAGTCTTGTTAAATCATCAATCAGTTCACTTTCCGATGTACTCTCCCACATAATAAATAATTCAATGAAATATTCAATTTTTCCAACTCAACTGAAGCATGCTTTGATCAAACCATTATTCAAGAAAGGTAACTTGAATGACCTCAATAACTATAGACCTATTTGTCTCTTACCAGCGTTCTCAAGAATTTTTGAACTGGTCATGAGTTCTAGAATACTCAAGTTCATTAATCAAGATAACCTTTTTTCCGAATTCCAACATGGATATTTGAGAGGCAGATCAACCAATACAGCAATATATCAGTTCATAAATGCAATTTTAGACAACTTAGAGAAGAAAAACCTGTCACTTGGTCTATTTATAGATCTGAGTAAGCCATATGACTGTGTAGATCATGACATTCTTTTGTTAAAACTTGAAAAGTATGGTATAAGGGGTAATGCAAATGCTTGGATCCAATCATATCTTTCGGGAAGACAGCAACAAGTTATTGTTCAAAATAATATAAAGTCTGATATATGTAACACTGATGTAGGTATTGCACAAGGAAGCAATGTGGGACCGTTACTTATTATAGTATATATAAATGACTAACCATCGTCATTGACTAATTATTCAATTACAAATTTTGTTGACGACACCAATATATTGATTTCTGGACCTAATTTAACGAATATTATTGAAAAAACAAAAAGCTGCTTTGTGAACACCGATTGGTTTGCCATGAATAAGCTGACAATAAATGAATCAAAAACAAATTTAATACTTTTTCTTACTGAGCAATGTCAAATATCTGCACCAAGCAACATTAATCTTGGAAATAACAACATAAAACCTGTCACAAGCACTGAATTCTTGGGTGTTACTATAGATGAATTTTTGAATTGGGATAATCACATTGAAAGGGTCTGTTTAAAGTTATCTAGTATTGGTTATGGTATCAGGGTCGTAGCTAAGTACATGAATGTTGATACATTGAAAATCTTATATAATGCCAATTTTGAATCGGTTTCGAGATTTGGTATAATTTTCTGGGGTAGCAACTCGAGGGTGGAATCAGTATCTGTTGTGCAAAAAAGAATAATGAGAACTATGTGCAAAATGAGGTTCAGGGACTCTTGTAGGGGCAAATTTAGGATTATGAATATAATGAGTGTATATGCCTTGTACATTTATGAATGTCTTTAATTTGTATTCAGAAATAGTGATATGTTCCAAAACAATGTTAATCACAGCTATTCCACAAGAAATAAAGATCTCCTCTATCCATATCATAGGTTAACACTGAGTGAAAAGGGACCATATTATATGTGTATTCGAGTTTTCAATAAATTGCCGCATCGTATTAAGTGTGTCGAAGGTGTATTTAGATTTAAGAAACTAATAAAGAAAATGTTGATCCAACTGGAACCTTATAGTCTTGATGATTATTTTGGTTCTGAAAATTTGTACTGAATTGTAAGTATTCATGTTTGACGTCATTTCATCTTTTATGTAATTATTTTTATATGCAACTTGAAATAAAGAAGATTTATCTATCTTTCTATCTATCTATCTAATGTGATGTCTATCAAAGATATCCACACGTTAACATTATTTTAACCTCGCGAGTACGTCTCAGTAGGCAAACAAAGAAATGCCACAGATGGCACAGTTCAGAATAAATAATAAAGATTCGCAACAGATTTCGAAGACCTCTTTGCGAAGTACATATTACGTCGCAACAAAAACTCCCGGTGCCAACATTTTCAAAACATCGCAAAACATCCCAGGGATGTTTGTGCCAGCTGGGTAGGTGAAATGTATTCATTTTCATTTCTTTACTTATGGTGCCATTTCTGATCAACATATCTCGTCCAATTCTAAAGCAAATTTCCGTTATCAGTTTTGAATATGTTAAATTGCACATTTCATGTTCCTAAGGATAGGAAAAAAGATCACGTATCTGAGGTGAGTGTACCCTCATCCTAAAGCCAGAGGGGCGAGATATACAGGTTCCATATTTTTGATCCATTGATCATTGTTTTTGTAATTGGAATAAAGCATCAGCGACGTCAATCACAAATCAGTGGATCACGACGTTCGAAATTTCAATTATATTTCTTTCTCCATTAATTTTTGTTGTGATGAACATTGAGTGCTAAAATTCTTAAACTTCATAGGTATGTAGTTTCAGAATTTTAGCGAGGTCGCTTAATTCTGAATGAAAAGAAGCAAGTTCCCAAATTGAAGATATAAATTCCCGCCACGCTGATCACTCATCCATTGCCTTGCTATGATGCAGAAGAAGCAGGATAATAAGAATTACATTTTTGGAGCAAAAATTGTGAGAGAAATAAGGCACTGCTGATCAATAAACTGCAACACGTTCATGATTTTGATACGAGGTGATCAATTTTTTTTTTCATTTGTTTATTTAGTGATCACTGATCGGCATATCTTTCCCAGCTTTGAAACTCTCATCATAGAATATCTCGTTCTAACGCAAGAAAGGCGGGATATTTCGGCTTTTTTGCGATAAGAATGGAGAGGAAGCGTAGCTGATCACTTATCTTTTCATCTCTGCTTTTTTTAACGCAAAAGAGTAGTTAAATTTGGGTGTGGAATTTGGAAAATTTCCCATTTTTTAGTGCAATTTTGTAATGCAAGGAGCTGATTACTCACCTGCCAACTTCGTCATATTTCAACACACGAGGAACCAATTATAGGTACAGTTTTGAGCTATTCTTATATTTTCGAAATTTCATTGATGGTTTTGCGGCCTCATTGATAATCAGAATTATTCCCCAATTCAGAAATAGAATAGGGGTTTGCAAAATTTGGTACTGCCAATTTTATGGCAGATTATCGTTGATTATTTCAAAATCCCCTTCAATCCTTTTTTTCTATGCATAGAAAAGAGGAAAATATATTGCATTGTAATATTAACGATGAATCGGCGTCACAGATCTTTGATCTGCATTCTAAACATGTTCTGAATATGCGAGTTGGCGAGCTTTCAATTTGAAATATTTTCCAATATTACCTTATTAGATAAGTGAAGTGCCATATGCTTATCTTTAACTTCCCTCCATTCCTAACCAACATGCAGGGAATTTATGTTTTTGATCAATATAAAAAAAATTCGAAGTTTTCATTTGCCAATGTTTTTTGTATGATGAAAAAAGAGTATTTCCATACTATTCGCCTTTCTAACGCAAGAAAGATGAGATTTTCAATTGACAATTTTTGATTATTCATCTTTTACCGAGTATTTTAAGTTCGAGTTATACAAGGAAGAGATATTGCCGTTCTTCATTTCATGAAATAAATTTTGTTAAGAGGTTGGGGTCGTTTCTGATCGCTCAATTGCAAGTCTAAGATACTTCCAGCTAAAAATACGAAATATACAGGGTGAGTCGGGAGGAAAAGACCAAACTTCAGGTGTGTATTCTACAGATCGAAATAATTCCAAAAAACTCATATGTTGTTATCCGATTCTCATTTGTTTTCAAACTATAGGGTAATTAGAATATTTAAATAAGGTCAACCAATATTCAGATCAAGAGTTTCTCGGACTATGGATTGGTCGCTGTGGTCGTATTAGTTGGCCTCCAAGATCTCCAAACCTCACACCATTGAACTATTGTTTGTGGGGCCGCTTCAAGAACGAGGTATACAAAGTTGAAGTTGACACTCGGGATGCTCTAATTCGACGCATTAGAAATACGGCATTTCTTTTTGAAGAAAATCACGAATCAATCAGAAAAGCATCGAGAGCCCTACGCAGACGAATGTGTTTCGAGGTTAATGGCGGGATTTTCGTGCATTTATTAAAATAATGCTATAAATGAAACTATTTTAATATAGAAAATGTTGTTTTTTTATAATGACGCTGTAGTTTGAGAATAAATGAAAATCGGATAACAACATATGAGTTTTTTTATATTATTTCGAGCTATAGAATACACATCTGAAGTTTGGTCCGTTCCTCCCGACTCACCCTGTATATTTAGTAATAGCGCTGCAGTTCATTAACCTTGACCGAATCTGGCACTGAGGAACCAAAAGCTCCATAGAGGCAAAATTAGACGTCTTTCCTCATTGCGCTTTTTTATATGTGAAAAAAATTAGTGATAACGTCGCTAATTACTTGTCTGTATACCTCAGCCCATTCTGATTCATAAGAGTAGTTGTTATAACAGTTACTGATATTCGAAAAATTGCAATGTTAAATTGTTTTATTATGAGTGCAGGTGTCCCCGAAGAATAATCTACAAATTTCACCTCATTCTGACGCATGATGAACAACATTGTTCCTGCGATGTTACAAAAAGGACTTTCGAAATTTAAAAGTCGGAATTGCCTATTTACTTCCACTTTTTTGTAAGAAACAAATCGGGTCGTAAAAAGGTTGCTCGACAATATACGAACAAGAAAGTTTCTGCTGCTCCGTGTCATTGAAGTTTTTCCTTATTCCATGTGATTATAGAAATATTGCAAGAACCGAAAAATTTGCACAGCTCGAATAATGGAATACCAACGACCAAAAACCATGTGCTAGATACTGGACTGTATCGCTAAAATTTTTCCGTAAATCTCTCGAATATCATCAAGAATCTTAATTGAGAATTGAAGATAGCCCAGCACTTTCGACTTCCTTCTCACAAATAAATGAAAAAAATTGTGTTTTTTCAAAAATAATTGAAATGTTAAAAATTTGGCTTGTCGTAGGAAAAATTGTATCGTTACAATTCTCACGAATATGTCAATTCACTGATCAAATGAAGAATGAAGGAATTAGAAAAAGGAGGCAAAACAATTTCATTTTGTCTTTTCTCAACTGAATGGTAAAGTTTGTGGACTGTTGGACTTTTGTACACGTAGGTATCCAAGAAGACTCTGTCGGTTATCTTTCACTCGATTTTTTCACGAAAAATATTTTCAAAACTTGTGCCACTTGTAAGCAAAAATGTGCCATTGTCAGTTTCGAAAAATGATGTTGATGTAGGAAACATGTAAGGAAATTAGAAAAAAGTTAATCCAGAACTTTGTTCAATATTTCACGGAATGTGTTGTAGGAACCAGCCTAGCATTTTCAGAAAAGAGGATTTTCACAGCTTGAATAAATTTTGGTATTCATGTTCTGAGTTATGGCGTTCGAATTTTCTCAAGACTTTCTTGAATTCTTAAGAAAATTAATGATATGGAAAAAATTTTTCCAGGAATTGAGTTTCATTTGTCTCCAGTATTTCTTCATATAATTCTGTCACAGTTGTGTTGAATCGAGCCTACAAATTTACAGTAAATAGTTTCAAATTTCATTCAAAGAATGAAACCGTATATTGTGGAAAAATCAGTAAACATGATTGTTTCGTAAAACACATCTTGTGAAATATCTTCAGAACTAAATGAAATGAAAAAAATTTCAACTGCTCGAACCAAGCTCAATTTAGCACAACACAATTTGTTCAGGTGATCCAATAGTGATGGGCAAACTTCAAACAAATTTGGTAAAATATCTTGGAACCGTATCGGGTGAAAGAAAAAATTGAACGAAACAGAGCAGCACAAATCTAGCATAATTCAGCATAATAACTTTAGTTTCGAAAATACAAGAGTGCTGAGCCACATTCCACATATTTTGTGAAATATCTTGAGAAGCGTTCGGGATTAAAACATTTCAAGGGTACAAAGAAGCACAAACTCAGCACAACAAAATTTCTTTCGAAAATCCAAAAGTGCTGGGCCAACTTCAAGCACTATTTGTGAAATATCTGGAGCATGGAAAAAAAAATTCAATGGCACAAAGCAGCACAAATACATCAGAATTCAGCACAATAAATTTCGTTTCAAAGATGAAAAGTTCTGAGCCAAATTCACACACATTTTGTGACATATCTTGAGAACTGTTTGGGATAAAAAAGAATTCAACAGAAAGTTATTCCTGCTGTTCAAAAAAGTGCAGTCGTCTGTGCAATTAGCAGGGAAGTTCAACATGAATCATGTGCTAAACAAGAGGAATATGAGTTTACCGCAAGGCGATATGTAAACCTTGATCCAAAAAACAGATGAACTAAGTACGTCAAAGTTTATTCTCAAGAAATTGATGTGAGCAAATATCAAGCTTCTAATCCAACTATTAGAATCCGCCAATGAAAAAAATTATATTCCTCTTTTAACAAACTCTACACCTTGGTCAAAATCAGTGACTTAGCCATTTCGTTTCTATAAGAACTATTGTATGACAGAAAAGTTAGGAAGAGCAAATGAATTATTCACTATAAAATCACGTCGCGGTGGATAAACCGATCACTCATTTTGACGAATAGAGCTTGTAACATGATTAATTGTAAAGTTTGAGAGTGTAGAATTAGCAGCTTGGCTCTACATTTTGACAATGTGGGAAATGAGGTCTCGCCTTGGCAATTTTTTACATTAAAATGTTTTCATTGAATTTTACTTGTTTTAGTACTTTGCAGATGACAAAATTATTTCATTTTTTTCATTTTTTCTTTCATGATTCTGATATGCAATATCATTATTCTAAAATCCACTTCATTTGACACTGATTCACACTCCATGTTCAAAATGAACAAAATAAGAAAAAAAGAAATATAAATATTCCTAGGTTCAAGCTGCGATCGCAATGTTTTACGATTCTCCATTACAACGGATACTTCAATATTGGAAACTGTGGTTGTGGATATTACTTGTTAACTTTATATATTGATGTAACAACAATGTAATTGAAACGAAATCATGTTGTATTTAAAATAAATACACATAAGCCGTCCTACGAAGCGCTCAAATTTATTCCATGCTTCGAAATAGGCGGGTCAATTTTCCCGCGAATTCTGAAAAAAATGTTCACAACCACTAGTATCAAATTTTGCGAAAGTCTCATAACAATTTATACTTCCGCTGATTCTGAAGGTTGGGTGAAAGTTTCAAGTTTTAGAATTTTTCCATTGTTTATGTTCTGACACTAGCTCAAATTTCAACTTCATTGGACTTCAGGAAGTATACTAACAGTTTTTATGATTATAAGTGGGTCACTGGCGCAATGTTATCCATAAAATGTATGAAGATGTTATTGAAATTTTGTACATTCGGCAAGTCTGCTATTGACATCATATCCTGAGAATTTTGTTCATCTGGTACTCTCCAAACTAGTTATAAGGGTTTACAAATACATACGACGAAAAACTTCGAGAAAAAGGGAGGGTGACTTAATACTGTGCCCCAGATGTGTATGAAATTGTTCAATTATCTACGAAAGAATATGTGAAATTAAACCGATTCTGTATTCTTTAAAATGGAGATATCCACGCTGATAGCAAATTCGGAACCATACATAGTACTGAAATTCAAATATTGAATAAATTTGAAGGATATTCTGTTAACCCTTTCTGCGTTCTTATATATTTGTTACTTACTTCTTTTCTGTTATTAAAATAGTAATTCTAGAAATAAATATATATTATCATTACTATGATCAAGTTACCTTTCATAATACACTGTACAAATCGATATTTAGAGTTCAATCGTTTTGAGAGGGCACCATATTTCGAAAGAAACTCTGAGTTATAATCGCATTAGCTTTAATCGAAACCTACTTTGAAATCATTAAATTGCGGTGAAAAATATTTATTAATTTTTTTTTGTTCAAGAATTGCATGAAGTCAGAAGAAATGGTGATTGAAAATCAATACTTTCATACTAATATTATAAATGTGAATGTCCGTGTGTTTGTTTGTCCTCTATGAACTCAGGAACCAGATGATCGGTTTTGATTAAACTTTCACTATATTGTAGAGAATTGTTGTTGGGAGGTTTTCATGTAGGGTTCATTTCTATATAACGAAGAAATAAGAAAAAATATCGATTTTTCATGAAAAATCCCGGTACTTTCCGGCTCCGTAAACTATAAGAGATAGAGAAACGTGGTCAAGGACAATTATGTAGTGCTCGAAAAGTTCTATGAAAAAGTCCGCGATGGTATATGTCTAACTGCCAAAGACAACCCACGATAGCCATTTTTAACATTTTCAATTCAATACAAAATAATGGTCAATTTGAAAAGGGCTTATTTTGATTGGCATGTAATGAATTAATGTAAAAATGAAAGTGGTATGTTTTTTCATTCAATCGAATAATCATTTTTCAAAGAAACTCTACATCGAAATCGTGAGATTATCCTCTCGATTAAGAGTTTCAACAATTTTTTTATTTTTTGAAAAATCACCAGAAAGATGAAATATTTTTATCTAGATTGATTCATCGGTACAATTGAAAAAATCGACTGTAATTTACTGTGATGAATTTTTCTCTAGATTATTACCAACAAAATGAATTATTCTTCGAAACATATTCTTCAGAAAAGCATGATTGTTGAGGCGGAAAAAAATTTTCTATTGATTCACAGAAAGAATATAGATGGAGGAAAAAGTTGATCAATAGCCTAATGCACGAAATTAATTTGCAACTTTTATCTTTGCTTTCCTGAATTCTTTCGGCGGGAAGTGAAAAGTTGCTACAGGCTCCGGCTACCTGATCATCATTTCAAAACAGAACCTTCCAAAACGTCATGTTATACTCACAAAAATGATCAACCGAAGTCGATGTCAGATTGAACGAAAAATTGTGAATCTGCAAATCAACTTTCTATGATTTCAAAAATTTCCAAGCTAAAGATGGAAATTATCAAATACATCACATAGAAACCGTAAATAATTACTTCTCTAAATATGTGTCAAATCCGTTCATTCCGCCAAATCGCGAAGAACAAAACAATGTTAGAATATTTCATTCTTATTTCATTCTAACACTGTTTTCAGTAATATTTATTGATGACATGCCTCCTGCCCCGGATTTATTCAAGATTTGTGAAGATTCATGAAATAAAAAACAGTTCTGTCAATCAATATATTTCAATGCACAAATTACTAAACGATAGTTACGGTAATATTTCATAAATTCCGATAAAAATTCAGCAAATTAAAAAAATTAATGTATGATACTCGCACGGAAGACTCATTTTAACACTCGTTCATTCCAAAACTCACCACTTCGTGAATTTTGAACTCGTGCAAGAATATCAATGCCTTCTGCACTAGAAGCATATATTTCAATACAAGTGCAGAAGATACTGATATACTCCAGTGCGAAATTCAAATGAATGAACGAGTGTCATAATAAACTTTCTATACGAGAATTATTGATTTTTTCGCCTAATTCATTGAATTTTTATTGAAATCAATACAATATATTCGTAATTATCGTTTAGTGATTTTTGCATTGAAAGATATCGATCGACAGAACTGTTTTCTTTTTCATTAATTCAAATTAGTTCAATATTTCCATGAGAACATTATCAAACTTTCATATCCTGAAGGAATTTGTCAATTCGGATTTTTATTGAACTTTTCATTAATTTTTTGATTTTCAGTGGAGCACAAACTAGTTTGCCTTAATGTGGGTAAAACCTACAAAACATGCCGCTCATATGAAAAATTTGATAAGTGGATAACAGCCTGAGACTTCTCTGATCATGGATGTTACCTATAACTTAACTTTTCACCTCATCATGTTACTGAAGGTAATTGCTCAACATGAGATAGCTCGACTTTCTCCCATCTATTGTAGTAATATAATTTTCTGGCCAATCTGATCATTTCGGCACCCCGGTGTCATTATTTCATTTATTTCATCTGGCAAAACTTTATTCAATACAGCAATAACTTGACCACAACGACGTAATGGTAGCTGACACAAATATCCGGATACTCCATAAATGATTCTGCCGAGTATCGTTTATTTGCTCATAAAAAACGAACTATTCCATTTCTTTGTCATGAACTTGACCCAATTCTTATCAAACTACCCTTGAAGCATTGGCCATAAATTCTTCTACCCCCAAAAAAAAAATCCCTAGTGACACCCTTGCCTTGAAGTACACCGTTTCGAATAAAAAAAACAGTTTCGAAATCAGTTGGCGTGATATTGAGCTTTTCGTCCATTACCGCCCACAGTCTTCGATAATCAACCTGAACAAGAACTTCAAATGTTATTGTAGGCTTCATTTTAGGGCAAATCTCTTGGTGACATTTTTTTTCGAATTTCCGTTGTTCATTTACAATCATTGAATTGAAAACATGAAAATTGATGTTATTCAAAAATGTTACTAAGAAAAGTTCATATAATTTAAAACGTGACTATGAGATATTCTCAAAGTTTTTTTCGGGCATTACCATCGGTAGGATTTCTACCGCAAAGACAACTGGGTCAACTTCGTAGGTATCTGAGCACTAATTGGTTTTCAATGTTCCGTTCGGCCGACCAGCTGTGGTAGGATTCTTGCACCAATATATAGCGAATAAATAAATGAAGTTATTATCGATCATTTTAAAATTCATGAAACAAATAATGACTTTTTTTTATTAGTATGAACGTTAGGGTCAATGAATACCCGATTAGCTACTTCCTAAAATTGCTCTATCGTATTGAGCGAATAACCTTTGAGGTTTTTTATCTGAGAATATTATAGCTAAATTAAAAACTATTCAGACGAAATGGAAGGAATTATTTTCGGGAAAATAAATATCAAATTTGCCTTTTTAAATTTTTTGCGATATTGAGAATGGAATGAAATATTATATTTTCGACAGCGATGAATACTGATGCGTATGAGGGAGATATATCGAAGCCAGAATGAGAAAGCATCATTCAAGTGAAATTACGCACAATCTCAGAGAGATTGAGAAAGAGACAGAGAGACCAGCCTAAATACATAAATTAATTGGAATAACATTATAACATACACTCGCGCAATGACGCATTGAATGAATGAACAAAAATGGCCGAAAATGAAGTAATAATTTCAGATTAAAAACCTGAGAATTCAGAATCTAAGTAAAAATATCGAGTTATGCAAGGACAATTTTATGTTCGATAAATTCAGTGGAATATAAATACTTCTTGGGATAGAGTCTTAACTCACCATCCACCATATATCCTTTATTCTTCCGGAGACCACTAGAACTTCACTCTTAAAAACGTCTCATTAGTCTTGCACATGCCACGGCGACACTTAAAATTTAGTTAACTAATAATGAGAATGTATTTTGATAGTTTCGCGGGATCATTACCAGCACACTACCGTTTCTCTTCGCGTATTGAATTCTTCTTCCGGGTTTCCTTTGTCTAGCCCCATATGACACCATATGTCCCGTGCAGATAATTCTCGTTTTGTCTACCGGGGGGATCTAATCTAAAATCTGGAAACGGTCAATTTATTACGCAAATAGGTGTAAAATCGTAATCCATAAGAATTTCGCCCGAGGAATCAAATGGGCTCATCAGATTTTGAGCCCAAAAGG
Source organism: Hippodamia convergens (assembly GCA_038502775.1). Lineage (NCBI taxonomy): Eukaryota > Metazoa > Arthropoda > Insecta > Coleoptera > Coccinellidae > Hippodamia > Hippodamia convergens. The sequence continues at coordinate 127,231 of JAVSIQ010000825.1, read as the reverse complement.
ACCTCTGAGGAGATATGAGGCCCAACTCTGAAATTTCAAATGCAAACTCATTTTTTTCATTGCAGATTCGGATTAAGCAGGAGATTTTCCATCTGAGTTGGTTGAAACCAAAAAATTTTTCGTTCATATTTGGACTCTATGCAGCGTTTCTATTCGAAAATTCGGGGGCGTTCATTGAGCCAGATCACACTGAGAGAAGTATTCACTTGATATTATCGATCATGCGTTATAGTTAATAAATCATTTATTGGCCAAATGGACAAATAAATATTTCTTTCTTGGAAATAAAGAATTTATTTAAGTTTTCGCAAATCACCTTCATTCAATATTATATCACATTTATTTATGAATAATAACATTCAATAATACCGAATAAAGACGCATTACACTGAAATAAATATATTTAGTAATAATTAACAAACTGCATGAATTATGAATAAATGTTAACGTCTGATGGCAAAATTGAAAATTAATGGCTTTGCAGACGGAAGTGAATTCTGGAATAATGACCAGTCCGTGCAGGATCTGAACCTGCGACCCTCGAATTACTAGTCCAATGCGCTAACTACTGTGCCATTGGGGAGGTTGAAGGTTCCATCTGATCTTCGGTTGGCGACTCTCCCAGAATTCGATGTTAGTTTGTTACACTGAGAGAAGTATTCACTTGATATTATCGATCATGCGTTATAGTTAATAAATCATTTGTTGGCCAAATGGACAAATAAATATTTCTTTCATGGAAATAAAGAATTTATTTAAGTTTTCGCAAATCACCTTCACTCAATATTATATCACATTTATTTATGAATAATAACATTCAATAATACCGAATAAAGACGCATTACACTGAAATAAATATATTTAGTAATAATTAACAAACTGCATGAATTATGAATGAATGTTAACGTCTGATAGCAAAATTGAAAATTAATGGCTTTGCAGACGAAAGTGAATTCTGGAATAATGACCAGTCCGTGCAGGATTTGAACCTGCGACCCTAGAATTACTAGACCTTTGCGCTAACCACGTGCCATTGGGAAGGTTGAAGGTTCCATCTGATCTTCGGTTGGCGACTCTCCCAGAATTCGATGTTAGTTTTAATTCTTCATGAACTATGACGCTCGTGAAAAAATTCTTTGGAGAGATATTCGCTATCGGTGGTCATCGATGATTCGATTTTTACCTTTCATCCGATTGCGTCATTCGCGATTTATCGGCAGGAGTCGGGTAGTTGAATCTACCGACCACCGAACAATGTTAACTAGCCAAGATGACTGAAACATGTCAAATGAGGTTTGTTTATTGTTAATAAATCCTGTATTTTGAGTAAACATATCGTGGAGTGGTGGAAGTTTAGAATCATTTAGTAATAGAAACCAAACGTTCGTTTATTACCAAATGAACATATGTTTTCAATTAATATATCTTATATTTGAAGAGAACTGCAGTTTAAATGAAATACATCATACCCAAATATATTAAATATTAACAAATACCGTGTAAATAAATATTTCGTTATATATGAATGAATTCTTTCAGAGGCAAGATCTGTTAGTTAATAAATAAATTAAAGATTAATAAGTGGATTTGTCTGTTAATGAATAATCTCGAAATAAATACTTTATTGATAAAAACAAATTTATTTCTCTCAGTGTACACACTTAATCCGTCGTAATAACATATTGGTATTTACCAGCGACTTTTTTCTTCTACTCACGTATGCTAGAAGGTCCAACACTCATTCGATGAATGTTTTAGTTCAGTAATTTGGCCCCCTGCTCAGATCGCAATGGGATATTTGTCGCGAAGTTGTGTAGTAATGACAATCGGTTCAATCGTTGACGTTTTGTTAAGGAACCTATGCGTGAATTTCTTTAGATTGGGATATCTGAGATATATGGAAGAAATTCTTCAGTGTTTGAAAGATTACAAAGATTGGATATTGATATAAACGTACCCTTCATTGATGTTTTCTTTCAGAATAAATCGCATGTCAATGACTGTCTTGTTTATATTACGTCGGAACAATGATTGACATAGGGTGTCTATCACAGTCTGAAAGCATCACATTTTGATATTCGAGTTCATCGCGTATTTGAAAAGTTGGAATATAACTGATGAGCTTTTTATTGTGTTCTCTTGCTTCCGGATCGGATAAACATTGGTTGACACTATTTTCTAAGAGGGTGTCAATCACTGAATATCCCTAGTAAACTACCTTACAGAGTGTTCCTGATGGATTTGTTCCTAAAGGCCCTACTTGGTTCTCTGATGACTTTGTGGAGTCCACGGGACTTGTTTCGAACTGACCATCCCTCTAGAGAAGAACTATTCTGTAGTACAGGTTGAACTGTATGTTGTTCTTGTCTTCACGCTGGAGAATATCCAAATATCAGTAGATGGTACTCCGAGAAACTCATGTTGTGACAGTCAGTGAACACTAAAATCCCTCGCTATGACAGAGTTCAAATACTACTCACTAGGAGAATGTAGGAAATCTCTTTGTGAGCTGGGCTCCTGAAACTTTCTGAAAGTTATTTGGTCTCCGGCTCACGCTGAGATATGGCTATGAGAGGGCAGATGTATGGATGAGCAGGGACACAATCAGCTTGGTTGGGAGTCGACGCTTCACATCCACCGTACAACTTTCAGGAGTTCTTCGGGAGATGGCTAGACAGAAAATTTTTCTCTGAATCGAGCACGGGAAGTGATCTTAGGCAGTCAAGGCTTCTCATTGGGAGTTATCAATAATGTCTATGTTATTCTTTTATAATCGTTGAAGATGACATAAATTATTATTATTATTATTGTTTTTCCTCTGGGTCTGAGGTCGAACAACTCTTGAACCTTGAGGGGAAACACCTGTAACTGGTGAGTGGTGTTTTGAGTGATCACCTGTTTAATAAACATTAAAATCGCTAGTCTCTGGTTGGCCTCTGTACCGTTGGTGAAGGAACACAGATGTTGCTGTTGAACATGCCCTGTTTACCTGTGGAAACCTTTATTACTTCAAAACAACACATCTGGAAATCCCAATACCCACTTCCTCCCATTCCTATGGCGAGAGGGACTTCCTTGTCTACTCGCGACATTTTTGACAGCATGTCTTGAAGTTTGACTTTCTTATCCTGTATACGGTTGAACACCAGGCCACTAGGCCTCCAATCAGCCTGGAGAAGGCACCTCACCAAAAAAGTGAGAATATCATAAATTCTCATAACTTCATATATTATTACCGAAGTTGAGCACATTGTGTCGTTTGATCTTTTTTACCTGTTCGGCTAACAACAATGATAATAGATATATCCTATATCATCAACATGATCCCAATTTTCTCCACAATATATTACAATGGCCGGAGACTCCAGAGAGAACAACAATTCGAGGAAACTGCTATTCCTAAAAATGTCTTTCACCTGGGAAGAAATGACAGAAAAATATAAAAAAGAAGGAAAAATATCCAGCTGCAGAGGGGAAGAAAAGATCAATTCTCAAAGCCAAAACTGACGCCAAAGAGAAGAAAAAACAGAAAAAATTTAACCTGAAAATGCCGGAGTTGAATTGGAAGAAAATACAGAATAATCGGTTGCTGCAAATTTGTATCGTGAGTAATATGCTTTTATAGAGAACATTTCTGTATTTTCCTGATGAAGCTTCATCTGCTGCAACAAGTTTACCAAAATTATAGTTGCAAACGATGTGTATCATCATGTTAAAGAGAATACCATATCGTTGGTCCAATGCCGAAGTCACGAATGTGCTTTTTTGATGTTCCGGGAAAAACGTGTTTCAAAAATTGAAGACAGTGCTATAAACATAGATTTCTTTTCGTTCTACTAGGCCAGAAGTAGAAGAGGGGGATAAGCAAACTCTTTCGCGATTTTGGCATTGACACCATGACCATAATCGCGATATAGTGAACATATGCAAAAAGCACATTCGTGACTTTGGCATTGTACCGACGATAAAACATACTTTCTGGAAACTTGCCCAGATGAAAAATTTTTACTTGTTCTACATGGAAAAAAAACATGAAAATACACAGCCCCTGTGAATGTGCATCTATGTTTCTTCTTTATTATTGAATATAGTGAATAACATTATCAACATTTTCATTAATCATTCGTTCGACACCATATACAAGAGTGTAAGTGAATGATATGAAGGATGTCAATGACTATCATTTTGTATGTCAATGATTGTCGAAGTCTGTCAATCACTATCAAATCTGATGCTTCGAAAAAAAAATCATTCTCATTCAGTTTTCAAACAACATATACCAAAAGTTCTGAGTGTTTACCGAAGAAGCATAATTGAACTGTAATATTGTAAGGGTTTCCACCTTGTTGTAAGAAAATTACAAGCTGAAATCATTAATTGAAAGTTTCTATGCGCTTAAGGTGTCGATCACTATACCTGTTACCCTAATAATAAATAAACGAGATATGAGGCCCAACTTTGACATTTCGAATGCAAATTCTTCTTTTTTATTTCAGATTTGGATTTAGCGGGAATAACACTCAACCAAATTGTTTCAAACCAAAAATTTTTTCGACATATTGGGCCCTATAAAACAATTGTCGTTCAAAAATCCGCGGAATTATTCAGACCAGGATGCGAAAATTCATATTCTGATAGTGAGGTCATAAATGATATTTTTCAGGGAATCGATTGGGCCCATCAGATTTTGGGAAATGAAAAGAAGGGTCTGCATTTGAAATTGCAAAGTTATCTCTTATAAGTTTTTCTGGACTCGAAATCTGATGGATTTTTCAATCGCTTCACTGAGAAAAATGACTGAGAACCTCGGAATATAAATGCTGCGTCCGGACCTGAATGAGCGCCCCCGGATTTCTGAACGAATAAAGCTGCATATAGGGCCCAAATATGGACGGAAACAATTTTAGTTTTAACCAATTCGATTGAAAAATTTTCCGCATAATCCAAATCGGCAATAACAAAGATGGGTTTGCATTTGAAATTGAAAGTTCGGCCTCATTTCTCATGTGGGGGCTTTTTGCAACGAAAATCTGATCAGCTGAAAACCCCAGTATCAAAATTTCATTGTTCCTGGAAAAAACGTCATTCACAGAAGGAAAAATTATTTGGACGTTTTGGAGGTAATTGGGGTTACCTGGATAAGTGAGGAGTTGAGGAGATTAGTGAAACCGAATTATGTTCATCCTATAAATTCCTAAATGAAAACACCTTTGGACCGACTGTCAATACCTATTCCAATATTTATACTGAACGAAAACCTATATTACTTGTCAGCAATGCTAACAACAGTTTAGTTTTGAAGAAAAATTGAACGAAATCCGAATTAAAACCCGAATCATTTTGTAACCGTTTTGTGTACATTGATGAAACTCCCCACACAGAATGATATGCCTTTTGGTATCATACTTTGAAAAAATTAGGATGGTCCAAAAGTCACTAACAAAGTAACATCCATTCACTTATACAGTTATGATGATAAAATTCTGAAAATTAGAAGAAATATCATAAGAATCTAGAAATGTTTTTTTCGGCGCTGCAATTTTGAAAATCGCTATAGAACAAATCGGAGGTAAAAATTTCGTGAAAATCTGAGATATTGTTCCTCAGGTTGGTGGAAACATGATATGCAAAAATAGGAAAAATACACCGGGCCCTAAATAAATGTGCGGGGTCCTCTGGTGAAATATCTTGGGAACCGTATCAAATTTCAACCTATCACCTTCGAAAATACAGGGTTTCCGGAAATGATGAGCAAGAAATTCATGGGTAATTTCCAGACCAAAAATAAATGTTACCTCTTCCTCAGGGACGGGCCTGAAGTGGGAGGGGATGATTCAAGCCAATGTTAAACGAAATTGGCAAATTTTTGAAGTAGGAAGATTTTCAAAGGAGTTGGAAAAAATTTGAAAAGGGTTGAAAAAAATTCTAAAAGTGTTGAAAAAATTTCAAAGCAGTTGGAAAAAGTTCAAAGCAGTTGGTAAAATTTCAAAGCAGTGGAAGTTCCGACAGAGATATGAAATTCGAAGGAATCTGAATTAGGAAAAACAAGTTTGCAATCAGTACTCAATAATATATGTATAAATGTATAAAATGGTATTCAACGCAATATTTTCACCACCAAGTGTTTGAAGAGATGCTGCTTAAAGAAGTAGATACTCAGTAGTTGTAAATTTTTCAGTTACGTCTCATGGACTGTGTCATGAAAAATTATAATTTGAGCAGAATCATCATTAGGTACGCTCTTCGTACATTGTGTGTACATAATTTTAGAAAATGAACCGAAAAAGATTCACAGTGAAGTTTGAGTTATGTGGTGCCTTATAAAAAATTACTAAAAACAAATTCAGAAAATGCACAAATAATAACAAGTGTGAGAGAAAATTATGGGTTGTGACCATAGAATATGGAAAATCGGGCAATTTATTTGTATAATTTTTTAACTTTAAAAACCGAGATAAGGTACGAAACACAAATCGAACACAACAAAAATTGTTCAAAACACTTAATATATCCTAAATTCCAAACACTAATTGCGAATAGTTTGAAATCGCCAACTCAAATTAGGTAATTATGTTCAAAATTGTTTCTTAATTATGACTGATTTAGGTCGAAACCGTTTTCCCTACCACATTGGGAATCTCTTTTTTTTAAGTAGGTATCTTGATTTATGATGTTTGGAACTTCAACAAACATTTTCTCTTTCATTCCTTAGTTATGTTGCACATGATGATAGGAACAAAATGTTCAGAATATTAATTTTGTTTAAAAAAAAATGAGCTTTGCCTTCGCTCCCAAATACCATGAAATAAAGAAAAGCTACAAAACTGAAGAAACAAACAAGAACTGTTTCTGAAAGTGTCAAGTAATATTTAGATACTCTTTTCACGTAAAAAACTCCATAAAATCTATAATACTTTATTGAATGTTCGGTAGCTGGGGAAAAAATTTAATTACTCCTTACTCTGTTGAAACGTTCAGACGGGTCAAAAAATGAATTCGATATCACTACCCCTCTAGCCGCTATCACTTAAAGCAATTATTTTTGAATGGTTATTCAGTTACCTGCATGAGCGTATTATTTCTTTCTCCGACAGGAGAGCGATAATGATATCGAATTCATTTTTTGACCCGTCCGAGCGTTTTTTACATCTCAAATATCCAAATTCCGGGTGAAAGTTATTGATGGAATACTGAGTCACTGTGTATAATAATAAAGCGATGAAAAAAATACACCCATGCAGGAAATTGAATTGCCTTTCCAACAAGGTGCTCCTCGGCTCCTTTTCTGTATTCAAAAATGGGAGCTGCTAGGGGTTGCGGCTAGAAGGGTGGTGATATCAAACTCATTTGAACGCCGTTATTCGTTATTTGTCTCCCAAAAAAATTTGACCTGTCCGAGCGTTATTTCGTTATTCCATCCCAAAGTTTAAAATTCAGGGTGGAAAGTTATGGATGGCTTACCCTGTAGATATAAAATGAAATTCGAAAGTTCCGTATCACACCACGATATATCTGACGTCGGATATTTGTCGTTTACAAGCATTCTCGAATTAGAAATCTCCAAATCATGAGATTCCATAACATGGGACTATGTATTTCATTCCTTGTTGAAAAGAACATCTTCACTCTTCAATGTGTTACTTATATATATCAGGATTTTGAGGAAAATTTTCTTGTGTTTGAAAAAGTACTAGTCCAGGAGGATGTAAGTTTTTCTCGTTTTCATTTTCCAGTATTCGTGAATCTTTCATCTGTTCTCTCAGTAGCAAAATCAACAATTTTTCAGTCTAGCCAAACTTTCGTAAAGAACTCGTAAAATAATATGAATATCTGATATAAAACACTCTACTTCAATCGAAAATCTAATTCTGCTTCATCTGTAGAGCGATTTTAATGAATTTACACTCTTAGAACCACAAGAAACTTTGAAGAAAAAGAACAACGAACATCTCCTCAATGAAATGAAAGATTTCTTAACAACTAATCTATTCAAAATGATTCGCCCTCTCTCTATATAGAAAACTTTTTCCACCTTCCCTAGCATTCGCATTCATGTATATAAGACGGCTAACACAGAAAAATGAGGGAAAAAATGTAGACGCAATAAATATGACTCATAGAATAAGAATGCTGTCGACTTAACCTAAGAAAACCATGAAGACATAGTCGTTCCCCAGAAAAAAAAAATGAAAGAACTGAAATAATATACATAATGTTTTTAATCGGACATATTTCTTTACCGGTGCGTTATTATTAACGCTTGTTTATTCCTATTTCATTTTTGTCAGGAAATATCATCGTAAAAAATTTCTGTGTGAATTGTACATGTTTTAATTGTCCACGTTTATCATTTATGTCTAGCAGTATATAACTGCTGAAATAAGTCTTCAATCTTTCCATTCCTTCGATAATTATATCAAAGCATACTCATGGAGCATTTCATTAACAAGATACGTATCGACTTATTTTCTCAGTCATGAATACTTTCCATTCACTGAAGTGAGTAAAAAATGATATGAAAATAGCAGTATGGCGTCCCAATGGCGAATCGGATATAGCGGAAGGTGAGTTCAATATACTTCATACTGGTAATACTATTTTTATCACTGAAAAAAGGGCAATATATTCGTACGTTCTGATGCATTTTTTAACCCTATCGGTTATGCAGGATATCAACAGAATATAGAAATATGCTCGCGTTCATATATTTGAACCTACCCAACCAAAGTGGACCTTCAGTCGTCCATAAGCATGAATGATTCAATTTGTTTTCACTGATCTAGATATAAAAATGAAATATTCAAAATAATTCACATAGATATATTAAAAATTGACAAATGACACAACGCGATGTTTTACTCAGAATGATGGGTACAATGAAAATATTAGAAAATATACCGAGTGAGCCATTTAGAACTCAGAAAAATTCTTCATTTCCAATGTAAGAAGAAATACTTGCGATATTTTGTCTACGTCAAAAAATGTCCATCTGAAAATATTTTACCCTAAAAATTTAACGAAGTCGATAACTCAAATAATAGGCAAACGCGGTTATGTTCCCGTAGTTCTATTGACTCCCTGCATATGAATTTTGCTTAGAAGAACTACTAGGCCAAGCAAATTAGCTCCAAAAAATGTTGTGCATGGAAATAATTGGTGGAGTTCTGGAAACTGTTTTAATCATTCATTCAGGCCTGTAATATGATGAGTTTGAGTTTCGTCCCAATTTCCTAGTGGAGCGTATGCTGTGGCGTTCGAAATACCTCGAAATTTTCGGACTATTTTAGGTTTTTCTTGAATAACTCCCAAACTAAGCACTTCATCGAGAACTTTATCACATTCAAAAGTGTTCAGCATGAAATTTTGCTTCTAAAGAGTACCATGACCTTATATTTTGATCGAGAAGTTTCATAGATATCATACGTCGAAAAATGAAAAATTTTCACACTTTTCGAAGAAATATATTTTTTCACTATAAAATGTGAAATATCTATCAAACTACGAGCTTAAGAACGAAATGTCATTGAATGAAAGTTGTAGATCATCAATTTGTGATGAAAATTATATTATATGTAAGTTTGAAAACTGCGTCAAACTTATTCCACTTCCGTTGATAAATGTCTATGAGACATATGTCATATGTTCAAAACGAGTATAGTTGTTATAATTGTGAAATTGTTAATTAAGTTGATTAATTCGACAATTGTATTGAATCAGGTATGTGTTTTAATTATAAACCCTTTTGAATATGTACTTCAGAATAATATTTCGTTTATTACAGTTTTTTCTGCATCAATCATTGTCTGATTTCCACCTTTAAGATCTCTGATTCCGAGACTTACAATTCAATACAATGGAGAACAAAGCTGAATTCCGGGTTGCATCCGAAGCTGGTTATGATGCCAAGCACACTATAGTGAAGGTGAAAACGATACAACTTCTGAATCAACCGGAAATTTTTCAATTTCCCAAAGATAAACAAAGCAGCACACATCATAAGCAACTTTTTGATAATGATATTGTCAAAAATGTTGTGAAAAGTCTGAAAATAAGAAATAAATTCCGTAACGTGATGATCACTCTGAATGCAGAATTACAAGGTATTAACATGGATGGAGAGGGAAATATTGTATTCAACGAGGAATATTTAGAAGAGGTATCAATGTTAGAAAAATCAACTGAGTCAGGTTTTCTAGAAAAATCTACCAGATCGTTATCAAAGGATATGATCATAGAAAAATTTAATGGGAATAATTTTAAAGCCAGTAATTGGATAAAATTGTTTGTTCAGGAGTGTACTAGAGTGGGAATCTCACAAGATAAATATGGAGAAACTTTGAGGTTATTTTTAACAGATTCTGCTGTAAATTGGTTCAATGTTTGTTTAAAAGAAAATAGTTTAAACGATTGGGATTTATGGAATAATTCTTTCATAGACACTTTCTCAGTACAGTCCTGGACTGACATAGCATATGCATATAACTTTAAGTATTTGAATGGATCATTGTTGGATTTTGCACTTAAGAAAAGAAATTTATTAATGAAAGTATGTGATAGTTTTACTGGGTAGAGGAAATAACGTACACATATGATGTCTCGTTTTCAACTGACTTTATTTCTTCGTCCGTGTATGTACAAAACGGTTCACCACGCATGTCACCAGAAGTGGTGCCAATTGTAGGAATCTAAACAATATTACATCTCCTTTCTTTTGAAAAATAGAAATAAATAACAACTCATATTATCTAAATCTCATTACAAGTTTTTCCACAAGAACTGAGTTCTATATCGACAATTTATAACTTTTAACATGATATCTAATTAATACTAAGTCTAAATCATTCACTTAAGAGATTTGAAATCTTTCAGGTGGTTTAACAATACGACCTGCTCTAGTTCTCGGTTGGACAATTATACAATCATCATCCTGATCACATTCATCAGTATTATAATTTTCATCAGTTTCTTCATAATCCTTAATTTCTAAGTTTACATCATCATATCTAAATCTACTATATTTTTCTAAGGTATTCGGGAAAGAATTTGATTTAACCTTTATTAAAAATTTTCTATTTCTGATTAAAATATTTCCTGTATTTAGTTTAACCTTATATCTTCTGAATCCTATTTTTCCAATTACTTTTCCTTCATTCCATTTCATTCCTGTTCCAAAATTTTTAACCTTTACTATATCTCCTCTATTCAATTCGCTCAGATTTCTACTACCTCTATCATAATAAAATTTTTGCTTCAGCTGTCTGTTTCTCAATTGTGTTGCAACACTTTTATAATTTTGTATTTTGGGTTTCAAAACCTTCCCATAAACAGGAATATTACTTCTCAGAATTCTTCCAAACATTAACTGTGAAGGACTAGGTAGGTTATTCGAAATAGGCGTGTTTCTTAAATCTAAAAGACATAAGTACAAGTTGCTACCGGAAAGAATTGACTTTTTTATAATATTTTTTGTTGTTTGCACGAATCTCTCGACTTGCCCATTTGATTGAGGGTTATGGGGACTCGAAAATATATGTCTGAATTGCCAGTCTCTACTGAATTTTTCGAAATTTTCAGCTGAAAAACATGGACCACCATCTGAGACTACAATCTCAGGAATACCATAGGAAGAAAATATTTTGTACATAGAATTTATGATTTGGTTACTAGTTTCGTTCTCTATTTCTTTTATTTCTACGAATTTGGAAAAGTAGTCAACTAAAATTAAAAATTTTTTATTTTTAAACATGAATAAGTCACAGCCAATTTTCTTCCAAGGACCAACTAAAATTTCGTGTGGTTCAAGTGGTTCTTTTGAATTTTCCCTGCTATTGGACAAACAAATATCGCATGATTCTATGAGGTTGTCTATATCTTGATTCATAGAAGGCCAAAATAAAAATTGCCTTGCATGTAATTTAGTTTTATCTCTTCCTAAATGTGCTAAATGTATTCTCTTCAACATTTCCTTTCTCAATGACAATGGAACGAATATTCTATTATTTTTGAACAAAAGATCTTGGCCATAGGCTAGTTGATCTCGGTATGACCAGTATTTTTTGAATTCTTCAGGCACAAGTGTTTTCGATGAAGGAAAACCTCTTTTAATCAGATTTTTCAATCCCATTAAATGATCATCTTTTAATGTTTCCGTTTTAAAAAGTTCAAATTTATCTTTTGTCATAGGAATGTTTTCTACTATACTGCAAAGATGAAACTCAATTTCGTTGCATTTATTTTCGAATTGAACATCAATATTATTTTGGTAAGCTCTACTCAAAGTATCCGCAAAATACAATTCTTTGCCTTTTTTGTAAATTAAACGAAAAGAATATGGCTGCAGCATGATAAGCATTCTTTGTAATCTGGCTGGTGCTTCTATTAAAGGTTTTTTAAAAATACTTATGAGAGGTTTGTGATCTGTTTCGATTGTTACATCATTCATGGATCGTCCGAATATAAAATAATGAAATTTAGTGCAAGCATACAAAATAGCTAATAATTCTTTCTCTATCTGTGCATAGTTTTTTTGCGTCTGAGTGAAAGCTTTCGATGCATATGCGACCGGTTTATTATCTTGTAATAACACAGATCCGCAACCATCTTTTGATGAATCACAGGAAATAGTAATATGTTTTTTAGTGGAGAACAACTGTAATACTGGAGCTCTCAATAGACAGGATTTTAAAGATTGAAATGAAGTCTCTTGTTCTTTATCCCAGTGAAATAAATTGTCTTTCCTAACTAACTGCCTTAAAGGTTCTGTTATTGAAGAAAAATTTGGAATAAACCTATTGACATAATTCACCATACCTAAAAATCTTTCCACATCTTTGACACATTTTGGTTTTTGAATATTCTCTATTGCTAATACCTTTGAATTATCAATTTCTAATCCTTTTTCTGATATTTCATAGCCCATAAACTTAACAGAAGAATGACAAATTCTACATTTATTAATATTCAATTTCAAATTATTTAGTTCACATAAATTCAAGACTCTTTCTAATCTAGCATTGTGTTCTTCCAGAGTTCTTCCCCAAATTATTATATCATCTATAAATACATCCATACCTTCTATTCGATCAAATAATTCTTTTATTTTTTTCATGAAAACTTCACTCGCTGAACAAATACCATATGGCATTCTTTTAAATTTATATCGGCCAAATGGAGTACTGAATGTGCAAAGTTTACTAGATTCCTGATCTAGTTTTATCTGCCAAAATCCATTACTAGCATCTAATACTGAGAAATATTTAGCTCCATGTATTTTACTTACAATTTCATCAAAACTTGGAATATAGAAATGTTCCCTTTTTATTGCCTGATTCAAGTAGACAGGATCTAGACAAATCCTCAAGTCTCCATTTTGTTTGGTGACTAGCACAAGGTTGTTAACCCAAGCAGTTGGTTCATCAACTTTTTCGATGACTGATGACTGTTCAAGTTCTTGAAGCTTCTTCTTAAGTTTCGAATGTAATGCTAAAGGAACTCGTCTTGTAGGAAGAACTCTGGGAGATACAGATGGATCGACCTGTATATGATGTGTTCCTGGTAGACAGCCCAAACCTTGAAACACATGGTTATATTTTTTAAGTAATTTTTCACAACTTCTATTTTCACTTATAATTCTAGATACTTCATTAATAGCATTTCTACTTATTAAATTCATAGATATACAAGCATCTAAACCTAGAATAGCAATACTTTTTGTGTCGACAACATGGAAAAGAATTTGTTCACAATTTTGTTCCGAATTGAATTTTTTAATTTCTAGGGAAATGGTACCCAAACTTTCAATATTCTTGCCAGAATAACCTGTTAATTTAACATTTGTTTTTTTCAAATATTCCATAGGAATGCCTAACTCTAAGAATTTGTTTAGTGGTATTATTGAGCAATCTGCACCTGTATCTAATCTAAATGGAATTTTTATGTCATTTATAACGAATTCTTCCACCCATCTACTCTGTGTTTTCTTTTGAAAAATATTATTGATCGATATTTCATACTCATGATCTTCGCTTTCAAAATTTTCAATTTCGATTTGTCGAATTTTATCTGATTGTCTGCATACATTAGCAAAATGATTATATTTTCCACACTTCGCACAAATCTTACCAAAAGCCGGGCATTTATTCAATTTGTGATTGAAACTACATTTCGTGCATTTATTTATGAAATTAGATTTACTTAACTTTTGTGTTAGGTTATGTTGTTTATGACGACCATCTTGATTGACAAATCTGCTTGACTGCATTTGCTGCGCTGATTTTCCCGCCATTCCGGAATTTAACGAGAAATCTGATGTCGGCTTGTTCCACTGAGCCTGCGCCATTCTGTGATTTCTGCGTCCTGTTGTGTTTCGTTGGCTTGAATTTCCTTTCACCATCGAAATGTCTGCTTCCATACTTCCATCAATTATCTTCAACCTCTCCGATGCCACCTCTGCTGTTCGGCATATCTCCAATGCTTTGTTCAAATTCAGGTCCGATTCTCTCAGCAACCTATCTTTTATACTGAGGTCACTTATTCCCAATATTAGGCGATCTTTAATTAAACTATCCACAAGCGTTGAAAACTCGCACGTTGAGGACAACTGCCGAAGATTGGTAACATATGTGTCGTAAGATTCTGTCTCTTTCTTGTTCCTCGTAAAAAACAGATAACGCTCATAGGTCACATTTTTTGTTGGAATAAAGTAATCTTCAAATTTTTTCTTGATATGTGGATATTCATTCTTACGTTCAGTCGCTGACCATTGGAAATTATTATAAATTTTAAGGGCTTTGTCTCCTATACGATTAAGTAGAATATATCCCTTGTTTTCTTCGGATTCATCGGATAATCTACTTGCGTGCAAATATATCTCGAACTTCTGTTTGAAAAAATTCCAATTTTCAGCCATATTGCCTTCGAAAGATAGCTCGTTCGGTGGTACTGCTTGGAATTCGCATGATGAAGCACTTGATGCGGGAGGAGTCATTGTTAGTGACTTTTCTCCTTATTGTCAATATGATTTTTATAATTAATCACTTTTATTTCGGTTCACTACACCGACTGCGCCATGTGATAGTTTTACTGGGTAGAGGAAATAACGTACACATATGATGTCTCGTTTTCAACTGACTTTATTTCTTCGTCCGTGTATGTACAAAACGGTTCACCACGCATGTCACCAGAAGTGGTGCCAATTGTAGGAATCTAAACAATATTACAGACGAAGACATTTCGTTGAATTCTCAAATCAACTTAATTGTTATCTGTTTGCCAAATTGTATACAAAGTAGAATAGAGAGAAAAACATTGGGAACAATAGATGATTTGATGGCGAAATTAAAACAATTTGGTCACCTTAATGATAAAAAAAAGAAATTAATAAAACTTCAAATTTACATAAACCATGTTCAAACTGTGAAAAGTTAGGATTTCCTAATAGATTCCACCCTGAAAATATGTGCAGATTAAAAGAACAAAAATCAGGTTACAAGAAGAATAATAATATTAAAGTAGTAAATAATGTAGATTTGGAAAACGCTATAGCAAATTCAGAAGAGGCAAAAAACGAATAGTTCTCCCCCTTATTAGATTACATGTATTAGTGAATGATAAACCTGCTGTGGGTCTATACGACTCAGGGTCTAACATTTCACTAGTAAATTATGAATTATTGAACAATATGAAAATGTTGAGAAGTATAATAAGTGGGGAGGAGAATATAAAAGGAGTAGCAGGAATAGCCAAAGCTGAAGGCACTGTTACACTTAAAATAAAAATTTGTAGTATAGAAAGTAATTTTTCATTTTTCATAATCAAAAACAAGACTTTCAATGAAGATTTATTACTAGGACTGGATTTAATAAAAAAATTTAGACTATGTCAAAATGAGAATTTAAAAATTACACAAAAAGGTAGAATAGAAAAAGATAAACAAGTAAATTTGAATGAATTACCGAATAATGAAAAATTGCCCAATAATATACAAATAATTTTGCAAAAATTCGATAATATATTTGCGAAAACAAAATTTGATATCGGAATAATAAAGGGGTACGAGGCAACTATAAAATTGAAAGAGAATAAATACATTTCAAGGAAACCATACAGATGCTCATTTTAAGATAAAATTGAAATAGAAAAGCAAATAAAAGAATTATTAAAAGCTGATTTGATCGAAGAGTCATGCAGTCCTTATGCAGCTCCAGTGACAATGGTTTATAAAAAAGAAGATGGAAAAAAATCTCGCTTGTGTATAGACTTTACAGATTTAAACAAAATACTTGTTCCTGAAAGTCAACCGTTCCCTAGGATTGACGATTTAAAAGTACGTGCTAGAAATTGTAAATGTTTCACAAAACTGGACGTGAACTCGGCGTTTTGGTCGATACCAGTACGAGAAAAGGACAAGTATAAATTAGCTTTTGTAACCCATCAAGGCCATTGGCAATGGAAATGTTTGCCATTCGGTTTGAAGACCTCACCCGCAATTTTTCAGAGAACATTATCCAGTGTTTTAAGAAAGAATAAGCTAGAAGAATTCGCTGTGAACTATATTGATGATATTCTCATTCACTCAGAAAACTATGAAGATCATTTAAAACATGTATAATTAACTTTGCAAGCACTTCAAGAACAGCGTTTTAAATTAAATTTGTCAAAATGTGTATTTGCCAGTAACAAAGTAATTTACCTAGGCCCTGAAATATGTGATAACTATATTAAACCAATGAACGATAACCTGATTGCCATTAAAGAATTTCCAGTACCACAAAGAAAAAAAATGTTAGACAATTTTTAGGAAAAATAAATTTCTATGTAGAATATATACCAAATCATGCTATAATGCTAGAACCTCTATATAATTTATTAAGAAAAAACATAGAGTTCAACTGGTCAGAAAAATGTCAGAAAAGTTTTCAGAAAGTAATAGAATATTTATGCGCTGGTCCAGCTCTGGCTATATTTGATCCAGAAGCCCCAATCTATATATTAACTGATGCGAGTATGGAGGGAGTTGGAGCAGTATTAAAACAACCTCAAGAAAATGAGGTGTTGCAACCAGTATTTTTCTTCTCAAGAAAATTAAATGACTCCCAAAAAGCAAAAAAAGCAATATATATTGAATGTTTAGCAATCAAAGAAGCTATATTATATTGGCAATATTATTTAATAGGAAAAAAATTCGTTATATTCACAGATCACAAACCCTTAGAAAATTTTAATATTAAGAAAAGTGAAGATCCAGAACTAATTCACCTAATAAATTATATATCACAATTTGAATTTGACATAGTATATAATCCAGGAGCAGAAGATCTAGAAGCAGATTGCTTATCTAGGAATCCTGTTCTAGAACCAAGAAGAGAATGTGATGAAAATTCAATAATTAGAACAATTAATTCTTCACAACTGGAGAATATAAAAAATAACCAAAGAAGTTTACAACTAGATGACAAGTGCAATATTAAAAATGATATCATATATAAAACTCTAAATAAGAGAGAAAAGGTATGGTTAACAGAAGACTTTGGAAAATCTCTGGTACAAAAAGTACACAATGAACAGGGACATATTGGAACCAAACAATTAATTCTTATTATATGTCATAAATTCTATTTTAAAAACATGTATAAACATATCAAGATGACATGTCGTGCTTGTGAAGTTTGTAAAAAATATAACTAGAATTGGTTGTTTCAGAGCACCTTTGTCTCAATTAGGTCCGGCAAAGGAATCTTTTGAAATAGTTTCATTGGATACAATAGGAGGTTTAAAAAGAAAAAGCACAAAAAAATATATGCATTTAATAGTTGATCATTTTACGAGATTCGCTTTCATAAGCACATCAAAAACTCAAGTTGCTAAGGATTTTATAAATTTAGTTAAAAAAGTAGAACAACATGGGAAAATTAAAACAATACTAACAGACCAATACTCTGGCATAAATTCTACACAATTTAAGAATTATGTTAATGATCAAGGAATTAATTTGATATTTACAGCAAGCGACTGTGCATTTTCCAACGGTCTAAATGAAAGAACTAATCAAACGTTAGTCAATAGAATGAGGTGCAAGATTTTTGAAAATAGAAATAAATCATGGCCAGTAGTAGCAGAGGAATGTATAAATGATTATAATAACACAATCCACAGTTCTACTGATTACACTCCGAATTACTTATTAACCGGAAAAGAAAATTCTATTCTATCTGAATCATTAGAGAAAAACAATGAAGGGAATTGGGAAATTAATAAGAAAATAGCATATGAAAATTCAAAGAAAATACATGAAAAAAATAAAAAAATTTATGATGAGAATACAAGAAAAATAGAATATAAAGTAGGAGATTTAGTATATGTTCAGAACAAGAACAAAATGACCAGAGATAAACTAGATACTATCAGAATAGGACCATTCAAAATTAAGAAAAAAATTTCAGATGTAATTAATGGTATTGCTAGTAGATCCAGAAAGAGCGATAGCTTATATCATGCGAGTAAGTTAGTCCCATACAAGGGGTGAGTAACATCCTTGACAAAAAGGGGGGATGTAAGTTTGAAAACTGCGTCAAACTTATTCTACTTCCGTTGATAAATGTCTATGAGACATATGTCATATGTTCAAAACGAGTATAGTTGTTATAATTGTGAAATTGTTAATTAAGTTGATTAATTCGACAATTGTATTGAATCAGGTACGTGTTTTAATTATAAACCCTTTTGAATATGTACTTCAGAATAATATTTCGTTTATTACAGTTTTTTCTGCATCAATCATTGTCTGATTTCCACCTTTAAGATCTCTGATTCCGAGACTTACATTTTTCTAGATGAGAGATTGATTCTCTTGTGAACATTTGATACATATGTGAAAAAGCAACATCAAAGCAATTATTATGAAAATTTTCGTTACCTTTTAAAATTCTCAATTCCTATCAGTTTTCAATGTCGAACATAGAAATTGCATTGAATTGATAATATTTAGGATTAACAGAACTATACTGCCGTGTTAATTGAAAAGGGCGTATCTGCAAAAAAGCACTTTTGAGAAATTTGACTTCAAAGACTTTCATTTATGCCATCAACAATTTTAATTCAATTGAAATTGTCTTTGAAGTCAAATATCTCAAAAGTGCTTTTTTGCAGATACACCCTTTTCAATTAACACGGCAGTATAGACTAGTTAAAGAGAAATTTCAATCGCTTCTCGTATGTCCAAAATTCAAGAGGGGGACTCCCCCCGACCATCAACATGAAATAGTCCCACGTCTTTCTAACATTTCCAAATATCACAAAAGTTGTACCCCCGTTACGTTTTTATATAATCACGATCTGGGGTACGACATAAGTTGCATCTCAACTACAAAATCCAAATTCATCCGTTTTCAAGTTGTTCTAAGTTTCTCCCGTGGCTATTTCTAAGTTTTCATCAGCGATGGCGGTGTGTTTTATTTGTAATGAAAGTGTATCAGACAGGATGGGGTCTACTATTATACTGAATCAAAAAGGTATACAAACATTTATGCAGAATAGCATGGTAAGAAAAGATGGAAAGCATGTTGTTTTGGCTAGTGTTTCTGGCATACCATTCAACTTTAAAATGAATTGTTTTTTTTTTGTGGGGACACGCATCAATTGCTAATTTCACAAAAAATATGAAAAAACGAAAATCAGAAAGAAATGTTGTTCGTGAGGTTCGCACTTTAGATTTTTGTAATTGATGAAAACAAGAATTGATAATTGGAGTGCTGAGGTTATATCCAGAATTGGACACATTGACGATCTCATTGTAGCTTATGCTAGGTTGTTCAAAAAAGTTTTTCAAAAATGAGGTTGCCGCACATATTGGTGCTGGACGGTCACAAGCTGATGAGGTATCGGCGTGCGTGTAATTCATTTGTAAACATTTGAACAGGATTGTCAATTTGTAATTGAAGACATTCCAGAGACAAAGACGATACAGAGAAACCTGAATGAAGTATATGGTAAAGATTTGTTCTTCACCGCAAATCAGTACAGGAAAATCATGAAAGAAAGTCGATGTTGTCTATTCTCCCTAGCACTACAAGTTTTTCTCTGTTTCGAAAAAAAGTATATAATTCCTTCATGCCTTTAGTGGCTGCGACACTACGTCTCCATTTTTCGGTAAAGGAAAACTGAAATTCCTGAAGACGTTGGAAATCAACTCAACCCAGCTAAAAGCAGCAGAAGTTGTAGCAAATCTAATGCTACTGCCGACGAGGTTGACGAGACAGGAAAGAAATGCATAGCAGCCCTTCATGGAAATGATTCCAAGCAATTAAATGTATTGCGGTATGAGATGTTCGAAAACTTATTAACCAAGACCTCATTTGATCTTGCCTCTTTGCCTCCAATTGAAGAAGCGGCTCGACAGCACTCGCTGAGGACGTATTTACAGGTGAGTCATAGTGTGAGTTATAAGTTTATGAGTCCCACGTTTGTTTTCATAATGAATTTTAAATACATTCGTGCAACAAATAGTAGTTTACATCCCCCTATAATATTTTCTTGATTTAATGTTAATATTTTTCGATGACATATCAAATTTGCAGGTACAATCTTGGAGAAACAACCTACTCAACCCACTTCAATTGTGGTGGAAGAAGGAAAATTCAGGCTTTACGGCAATAAGTCACATGCTCGAAAAGCTGCCTTGGAGCTTGCTCGTACAGAAAAAGTGGGATGAAGTGCACCACTCTTTGTATATTATGCAGAAGCCAGTCGTTCACAAATGCCGAAACAGAAAACGAGATTCTTGGCACTGACGACTTTGACCTGGATTTTAATGACTGCCTGCATGAAGGAAGCAAGGAAAATTGTGATGACGATTTGAATATGGAAAAGATGGACGAGTTAGAGTCCATATAAACATTAAAAACTTCCTCCGAACGTTTTAAAAAAAAGACTTTCATTTTTCTATTAATGTGAAAAAAAAAACAGTGGAATGCTGATTGTTCCTACTGCAAATATTATTTAGTGTTTTTTATTATATTAAAAACATATTATTTCCATAGTTAGCATGATTACTTCAATCTATATTCAAAACATTTTCTATTTGTGTTTACTTTCTAACATAATTTTATTTGATGTTGTAAATCGATTAGGGTTGTTTATTGTTAATGAGGTACTGCGCGATTCAACATTGTGGTTGGGAAGGGAAGGGATTACGTTTTCATCATAAATTGATGGTCTACAATTTTCATTCAATGACATCTTGATCTCAAGCTCGTAGTTTGATAGATATATAACGTTTTATAGTGAAAAAATGTTTTTTTTCAGACAGTGTGAAAATTTTTCGTTTTTCGACGTATGATACTTATAAAACTACTCGATCAAAATTATGATGTCATGGTACTCTTTGGAAGCAGAATTTCATGCTGAACACTTTTGAATATAACAAAAGTTTCGATGAAGTGCTTAGTTTAGGAGCTATTCGAGGAAAACCTGAAATAGTCCGTAAATTTCGAGGTTTTTCGAACGCCACGACATACGCTCCACTAGGAAATTGGGGCAAAACTCACTCATCATATTAGAGGACCAAATAAATGATTAAAACAATTTCCAGAACTCCACCAATTATTTCTAGACAAAAGTCTAGTTTACTTGGTCTATACAGTACTGGCTGAAAAATTATATGGATGTGATTTCTACTCAGTGCTCTTGAATGTCACCGTGAAGAAATTCAAGCAAGCGCGGGTAAACGGCGGGAGTAACTTTAACGGGCCAATGTGGTGCGACGAAGACGACTAGGGTAACCGGCCCTGGTTGCATTTCTTTTTTTTTTTTTTGTGGCACGCTCATGATAGAGGAAGCCTCGGACGAGGGGGAGACTCGGTCGTTGTCCCGCCCGGGAAGGACCATAACGACTACTGTTGACAACCCTGCTAAACCTGGAATTTCTAACAGAAACTGGATCATCACCGATCTGCCCTTTGAAAACAACAGCTGCCCCCTATGTTAGAGAAACAGGCATAAAATTAAATCATCTGGGCATTAAAGATGTGCATCACCATCTCAGCATTAAACATCGCTTGGCTGACTGTGTTTTCCGGAGCCGCAAATGCTCTATTACCTCTAATAATTATATATATAGTCCTATATAAAGTCACACGTTCAGGTGTCAGGGACCTCGAGTTGCTACTGACAGCTTTGTCTGCAGTGTGATGACAGCTCCCACAATTAAAGCAGTCTCTCTCTCAACATCAATGTCATCGACACCCTGCAACAAGCAACGAAATTATATTGAAAAACTTACAAAAAAACCTCGTATCGCTGCTAATATCTATCAATGATTTGCGTTTCACAATAATGTTTAGCCATGTCTTGGTTAAGGCATGGATAGATAGGGAATTCTGCAGTTCGGACCTCAATCCATAAAACTTGATTTATTCATTTTATTTTTTGAATCATTAATCGCATATTTTTGTATTATCACTGTGATTGAATGTCGAATTGAAATATAATTCATGTAAATTTTGTTGTTTTTTCATATCGCCCTTTATTTATGAAAGAATAGGCATAAAGACATCTCATGATCTATGTTTAGAATTTGGAAGTTTTGTTAGTTTGAATTTGGAATTTGAGAATACCAGAATGAAAAATATAATACTATTTTCGACTCAATTGGAGTCGGGAGAACCTACAATAAAGTATTTCATTAAACTGACTTCCTAATCTGATTTCGTTGAAATATTCGCACTTCAACCCTTCCTTTGGGTTTCAGTTGTGAATGAATGAATATTTAAGACAAGTATTAGGGATCAAGGGATCTAGGAAAAAAAAAAAAATCATTAACGTGATAAGAAACTAAATGAGGCTGCATGAATACTGATACAAACGATATCAATTTCAAGATTTCTACTTCTCGTTAACAGTTAAATATTGAAAATGAAATATTAGTGAAGAAAATCAATTATTTATTTGTAAGTGACTGCCTTTCGGCTGTCTGATATTTGGA
The DNA here is from genome assembly GCA_038502775.1 of Hippodamia convergens. Taxonomy (NCBI): domain Eukaryota; kingdom Metazoa; phylum Arthropoda; class Insecta; order Coleoptera; family Coccinellidae; genus Hippodamia; species Hippodamia convergens. The sequence continues at coordinate 104,253 of JAVSIQ010000825.1, read as the reverse complement.
TTTAAAGAAACGAACTCTAAAAAAAAAAACAGAATGGAATATCATTTAGGCTGAAATCACAATGCCTAGATTGAAAAATTCTGATTGAGTGCACAATTGCCATCATATTTGTTTGTTATTGTAAGGTTACCCATTTTGGTCTTGTTCAACTGCATTTCCACGTGGAACTCCAATAATGGGTAAATCAGCAGATAAGTATCTTATCTAAGCAGTGAGGATAATAAAAAAAATCATAACAATAAATAAAATGATCAGCTTCATTCTCATACAGATAAAACCTCATTACACAAAAATTAACAAAAACTTTAAATTAAGTAGGCAGATAAATAAAATGATAATTATCATTTAGTTCAACTCCATTTCTTGCAGTAGCAACGAAACTTCCAATAAACGGGCACTTTTTACCTTGCATGTTTTAATTCCGAACGCTTTTTGTGCATTAAAATTCATTTGAAAAGTGAAAAGAGCGAAGTGCAAAGTAGAGTGGTGCAATGGGCCCCAGGTCCTCAAAATGACCTTATTCAGCTTGTTCAATCAAAAGGAAATTCTCATCCATTTCAAATATCAACTCTATGTAATATTAAGCCAAGCCGAGGTTATGGCTGAATACAGGAAACCAACTATCTATAAGTGACACTCATTTCTGCGTAATCGTTTCTTTCCATTCCCCATCTTCATCTCATCAATTTATTGCAATAATTCAATATCCCTGTTGAAATACTTCATTATTACAATTCAATTTTGCGTATGTATTCCAGAAAACAGCAATAAAATGCACTTTAATGAAAATTCCCAACACTTATCCATAATTCTTACTGCCAGAACTTCACCGATAAACAAACAACGCTACCGAAGATTCTTTCAACTCTCTTTGGTTAAGTTTAAAGTTCTTTGAAACGTCGGTTGGCTCATTCTCTTTGAGTGTTCGTGTCTCTGGTAGGCCTATCTGATCTCTTTCCGAAACCAGCGATACAGTGTACCAACCGGTAGGCATCGCCGTCGGCATATAGGATATTGAAACCGAAGTAGGTACAAATGGATCGATTTCTCTAACCCTGGTAAAGATATATCGGCTATCGGCTCTTTTCGGTTGTTTATTGAAAACGGCCGTAAGACCGTGAAACAGATCCGTGACAAGATCTCCTATATGAGGCGCAGAGGACACTCGGGTTTCGAGGATGGTCCTGCTTTCCCAGTCGAAGCACTTACCTCTCCACCGGATCCTACGCCTTATGCTGTCTCCCCTGGTGGCCCTCCTCGCTGCTCGGGTGTGTCCAACTTGGCCCGTGGCTCAGGAGGTGGTACTGTTCCCGCCTATGGCTCTGATGATGAATCCTCACACGCCGAATCTGTGAAAAAAATGACAATATCGTTAGTGATTCGCACAAGAACTCTTTTGAACTAAGATCCGAACTTCTTGATCTTGCTCGTGAGTTTCTTTCTAATAACGATCCGACTGCCCGATCGTTAGCCGCGCTGCTGGCTCGTGTAACGAGGGGTAAATCTAACATCACCTAAGAAATAATCAATGAAGCATATAATAGCGTACTAGAGATTCTTACTGTTACTGCAACATGACATGTCATTATGACATATTCAATTACGAACCGCTTAATCGTTTTAATAAGATTTCATCCAATAATTGTTGATCTCATTTTTTTGCGACAACATATGCTGGAGGATTTGACGTATGTCGGGAACAGACATTCATATGGCGCTCGACCGATGAAGTATAAATATGCTAAATTTCTCGACACAATCTACTTTTCTCGATTAATCTACAACATCATATTTTGCGAAAGTGACTATTTCACGAGTGGCTGCCACGAAGAAGATTTCAACCCTACTGTGGACCAACAGGAAGGCAGAAGTCGGTACTCCAGCATTCTCTCTTTTCTCTCGATTCATTTTTTCTTTCGTTCTTCACGGTCCTTCAATATTCTACGGCCCTTGTCGTGCCACTTACTAAAAGTAGTGATGGCGAGAAACAATCCAGAAAACATAAAAGTTCATCCAATCAGAACAAGAGATCTATAAAGAAATCTAATAAAAAATATATCTACACCCACTCTCAAGATATTTGCAAGAATTCCCCTCCGGCGCTGGCGAGGTGTGTCGTTGAGGATGTGTGCTTCCACACTGAATCCGGCGTGCGTGCTGATGGCAATGACGTCATGAGTGCTTATGAGTTCTAAGGGGTTTCTCCGTAAACCCTGAGAATGTTGAAGAACTCTTTGATGGTGAGGACGATGAAGAATGTTGGATTGATTTGGAGGTTTTCTCTCACAAGACTGTTGAGGCACGTATAAAAAAACAAAGGATGGCGCAAAGGGTAAGGACGGAATTGGGAAGGTCAACATAAATTCAAATAGTGCTAAAGTCCTACCTACCTTATTTTTTAACCTGGTCTCGTTTTAGGGGCTCCTTCCGTCATCATGGGGCGATAACTACACTGGTCTGCTCCTGAAAAAAATAAAGACTCTAAATTAACCAGTTCTTATCGGTCGATCACGGTCCCTCCTATTGAGGTGTTTTGGACGGAATGTTGCGCAAAAACATCAATTTCCATCACAGACAAAAGTACTTTGTGGGGGACAATGGATGCTATCAGAATATACACAATATTAATGGGCTCATTAATAGAGCCAAACTAAATAGCAAAGGCTTGTTTGCAGTCTTCCTTGTCCTCACTAGAGCTTTCGACCTTGTGCTCCACTCAATCATTGGTCCTGCACTGCGAAGGAAGTGTATAAGTGAGGCCATCACTAATCTCATTGAAAAATCATATGCACGACAATCTCAACTGACAAGGATAAGATCAATACAAAGATTAAAAGAGGGGTCACGCAGGGTGACCCCTATCACCATTCATTTTCAACCCAATCATTGAGCCGTTACTTACCAAACATGCCAGGATGAAGGGTTGTCGTGTGGGTGCCATCGCTGTCTCGTGTCTCGCCTTCGCCGATGATTAAACGGTCATCGCAGAGGATTTGGAAGCGGCAACCGCTCTCGTCCACGTTATTGAGGGGTTCCTTGGGATGCTTGGGATGGTAATCTCTGCTAGTGAGAGCACGTCTTTTCAGCTTGTGCAAACTAAGGACTCCTTCTTTATGATTAATGCAGGTCTTCAGGGTATTAAAGGGGACGATATTCCTTCGATTGGTGCTGGTAAATACGTTACCTACCTGGGTACCCGGATATATCCGTGGAGGTCCACCAACAGGTTAGACATCAAGAAAGAACTAGGAAAGTGATGAAGAGAGTTAAACACTTGAAACTCAAACCACACCAAAAAGTTCAACTCTTGGCTAATTACATCCTGCCTCACTATACATATGCTCTGATAACTGTGCGCCCACCCCCACGATTACTTACCTAAGAGAGGTGAATCGCCTGCTGCGTGTCTGGGTGAAGGGAGTACTGCATCTCGATCGAATAGCTCTATCTATGCCGCTAAACGAAATGGTGGATTTTCGAGGCTTGAGTGGTTTGTTTCATTCGGTGCACTCAAGACTGCGCTAAACTTTTTTAACAGTCTTGATCCTTTGATTCAGGATCTTTCGATGGATTCGGGGCTGGGACAGAAACTGAAATGGCTGACAAATTCGGTCCGACTTAACTAGCCTTTCACGGTGCGTGATATCGAGAGGCTGAAAAAGAAAACCAAGACTGATATTCTGGACGAGTGGAAGAAGCTGAGTTTCTAGGGCAAGGCAGTCGAAACCTTTAGGGGTGATACCGTGGGTAACCTTTAGTTATCTAACCCCACCTTGCTGAAGCCGTCGTGTTTCATCACGGCGTTACGGATGCGCACGAATCAGGTCGGGCTATAGGTGATTATGAGAGTAGCTGGGGCGATCGGCGATGTTAAATGCCGCAAGTGTCATTCACAACCCGAGACGCTTGGGCATGTTATAGGACTCTGTGGTTTCACGCAATCTGAGCGTATGAAAAAAAATGACGTTCTCAATTTCATCATGTCTGAGGCAATCAAAACTTACCCGAGTGGTAAATACAACAAGGAGCCTTCCATCCTCCGGACCTGATAATAATAAATCAGAAAAAGATCCGATTGGTCGATGTAACCATCTGTCGGATGTGAACGTGCAAGGGTTATACCCATTGTCGTGGGATCTAGAGGGGATATGCCTAAAGGTGGACTTTCGAGCCGAGCGACAGTGACGCGGCGTCTGTCAACTACGAAAACACGACAATAAAAGTTCAAGCTCGGCATTGTTCGACGTTTGTCACTGTCGCGACGTCAGTAACGCTGCGCTATGCAATTTCATTGTACTTCTACTGTCGCACTGTCGTGGCGTCACTGTCGCTATAGACGCTCGGCTCGAAAGTCCACCTTAAGGATACACTAGCGAGTTTACGTGAGCTAGGAATAGGAAGTTTTAATAAACTACTTACCATATCGTTGATGGCACTGCGAAGCTCCATCGGAATCTATCATAATTTTTTAGATCACGACGCTGGCTCTCGTAGATCGGGCACTAATGCGGGCTTGATGATGACAGGCCATGATGCCACCTAGGTTGCTTTGTAGATCATGTGACTCAGATAGCCGACGACTCGGCGGCGCGCCGATATAATGAGCTGAGCGTCGGTCGTGTCGGCGGGTACCCTGTGACATGCGAGTGTTTTTTGTTGTGTCGTCCGAATTTTTATGAGTCTTTTAATCTCGCCTATTCATTCTTTTGTTTTTATAAACTAACTGTTGTGCTGTCAATCCATGGTCCGTCCTGGGCGTGGGATCTATAAAATAAGGAAAATGTGGGTAATCCTGTCCTTGTGCTAGGAAACCAGTTTACCTTGGGGTGACCGTCCATCTGGATCCTCAGGGTGCCTGCAACAGATCACAACGAAATGATCGGCACTACATAAAATTAATTATAACTTACCTGCTGTTCCTCGATGTCGCTTCTGTTTGGCGGATCTGTAACAGAGAATGATAATCAGTGGCGTAACGTACACCCCCCCAGCCACCCCGTTGGGGGGGGGGCCCGCTAGGTCTGGGGGCCCGGTTGTTGAACCTTTTATTTAATTTTTTCTTTATCTTTTTAAGACAGTAAAAACTTATTTTCTGCTAATGTTATTTATTTTCATATAGATTTGAAATTATTTGTGAAATTGTTGAGGTATTAGGCTTATAAGACAGCAAAAAATTATAAATGTTTGATGTGATTGCTCATATTGCGTCCAGTGGAGCCTAAAAATTAAATTCAAATAACAGTAAAAACTTATTTTCTTCTAATGTTATTTATTTTTATATAGATTTGAAATTATTCGTGAAATTGTTGAGATATTAGGCTTATAAGACAGCAAAAAATTATAAATGTTTGATATGATTGCTCATATTGAGTCTAAAAATCAAATTCAAATAACAGTTAAAATGATAAAATAGATGATCTTATAAATGTGATTCATAACTAGATCTTCGAGGTATATATCGGTTCAAATTAATGCAATTCGTTTTTTGGATATAATAATAATGCACTACGGGACTGAAGGATTAAAGGATCAAAATGAAATAGAAATTTTTTTTTAGCGTCAGTAGTTTTTGAAAGAAATCAGAAAAACCAACAACAACAAAATTTTTTTGGCTAAGCGCTATAATATACTTTCAGCTTTAATTTCCATTTTTTAGATCTTCATACGTCCTTTTGTTTTTGATTATCGACGTCGCAGCAACCATCAATGATCACACAGAAAGTTGTAAGTTGGTTTCGAGAACCAAGATGAATTCCCTTCATTTTTTTTATTGCTTTTCCGAGAATATTTTTTTTATCTTTTTCACATGAATTTGAAAATGAAACGAAAAGAGAGCTTCTCGTGAACTTTTAGAAAATCAAGCGCTGGATCGAACATATTGAGAAAACCAATAATGTAAAGTGTGCTTTCTACAGTTTAATAGGTTCACAAAAACCCTGCAAAGAGCCATATCTTCTCTCGATCAAATTTTCGAAAAAATCAAAGAATCACGATTTTTGCTATGAAAAGCTCATAATCTTCAAAAAATTTTCGAGCTTTTTCCACAATTCCATTGCAGATAGAACTTTCATTTTAAAAAAACGAAAAATTCGAAATTTTCAAGATAATAGTTACCAAGAAAAAGAAAATTCTTTGCCTTTACGAAGGCACATCGACAACATTTTTGAAACATAGATGAATTCAAAATAGTAATCATCGAAATGAATACCATTTTCAATTCCCAGGCTCAGAGATCTTTTATCATGAGGTTGGAGAAATGATATATATATCATTTCTGCCTCAGGAGAGGGAAGCTCACCAGACGCGCTACTGGTGCCTTTTCTTGGAAACCTCTGGGTGGAGATATGAAGGTCGAGGTTCCTTTCATGTGTTCAATCGCCCTTATAGGTGGAAAGAAGCGTTCCAGTGCCTCTATGATGTGTCGGGGGATAGCGCGTACCCTAGTATCGGAGAGCTTGACGTCCTCTTAGGTCCTTGCTAGAGGAAAGCCATTGAAACGTAGGTTGGTTGGACGCTTGAGATGTCAGAGCTACACTTCGGTGTAATCACTAGTATCCGAGTCCTTCCTTCCGCGAGCGACGGTCTGAGTGTAGCTGTATGCATGGAGCAGAGCCGTCGTATGCGTTTCATTGTTGTCTGAGGTATCGGGAGGTGTGCGCACAGCTCCCTAGTATCCGAATCGCAAAATGGCTGAACTCTAGTAGTCGTCCTACTGCGACTGTACAGTAGTGGAAAATGGAGTGAAAGAAAACTGGAGTCGCCCTGCGAAGCTTGTCCAACGTGGAGATGGACCCGGGGGCGTGACCCGTCCTGTGATCGTTTCTGAAAACGACGGTTTTCCATCTGAGGCCGTTCTGCTTAGACTCCAGGCGACTGCCGTCGTCTGTCGCGAGCGCGCGTTGTCAGTAATTATAATTCGCTCAACTCCGCGAGTGGGTATTATGCATCATGCATTATACATAATATCGAGCCAGATAAGAATTTCGACCAAAACAATTATAGAATTTACCTGAAACAATTGTTCTCTTTCGAACCGTCGACGGAGACGGATGTGTGGTCATGTGCCACATATCCGAGTAATTTAGGGCCGGTGGGGGTGCACGGGGTGAAAGTGGTTTAGTGTGATCCGGTGTGCATGGAATTTTGATGTACGGAAAAATAAAAGGAATTTGGTATGAGTAGAACCATGATTAACGAAAATTAACAGTTTTTCACCAAGTTTCTCGAATAACAACATCCATAAAAAGCACTGAACATACGACCTTATCTGCCTTAATCGTTGCCGAGCATGTGATGAGAGTAAACAATGCGGAATTTCGAAAATTTTTCTAAAGAATTTCGCATAAATGAATTCTCAAGGTCGAAATCTTCAATGGCATTGTTCACTTAACTATATTGATTAATATCAAGAAGGCCGTTTAGCCCTCCGAGACAAAGACGATGTGGGGAGAAAATCCACCTCACCCTGGGGACCAGAAGGGCACTAATTTCCACCCCAAACAGGCTCCAAAAGGACCCAGTAAATACTTCGAGTAATAGGAGAACATAAGATCGAGGAGGTTGTTCAGAATGTAATCGGCATGGATGGACACCTTTAGAAGAAACAACGATGAACATCTTATATACGGAGAGCTTTCTTACACTCCACAGCTTTTTGTTACACCAGCAAATAGAACCCCGAGAAATAGAGGGACTTGAAAAATAGAGAAGCTTTAGCCAAATCCAAACAGAGCTTCAGTGATAGAATAGTGCCCGTTCTTACCACTGAATGGAGATTGTTGAAGGTAGAACTATCTCTGGGGTGACCATAGATATATATTTACATAGATAGGCCCTGAGCGCGATATCAATAGAATGAAATTGAAGATCAGATATACAAAGCGAAGTTTGTTTTTGTTTTAAATTTTGACAGGTCGATGTAAACATGATGTAAACAAACGGCAGTGTCGTGCATTTTTTAGGGTTACTTAAACGAAATAAATATAACTTCATGAACAGAGATCAAAAGGATTTTTTTTAAGAAATGAATCGGTTCCACCCTATGGTTATTAGCGACGGCACATTATATAAATAATTATAGGTTTACAAAATGAGAGAAAATGATTGGAATATTATAAGATTTCATATCTCTTGAAGTAAATTAATGTAGTTCAGACACTTTTTGAGAATAAAAAAATTACATAATTTCTAATGAGAACGTAAGGTCCTGTGGAAGTGGTATACCTATATTTCGAAATGGTGCAGATATATTTTAAAGTCTATGAGAAAATTTAACACTGTTAGAATCACATTAGGTGGTTTCAGTTCATTGCAACAAATGGTATTCGTGTATCATCTTAGTGTGACCAAGTCGAAAGTCTTCGAATGATATTTTTTTTTATTTGAACTGTAGTATAGAAAATGTTCTCTTCTGTGAGATGAATAATTATTTTTCAATAAGAGCTTGGATCGATTAAGGAAAAATGTTTGACGTATATTTATGTTCATTGAAAAATATTCTAAAATCAGGAGAAAACCTGATTTGTACATAAGACATTGAATTTAATTTTTGTTCAAATTCTTTATCTTTTCCATTTCTGCAATGGTTGGTTAATTTGAAAACAATTTTATTCATTATAATTTGTTTTTTTCTGTTCTTGTCTTTTCTCATTTCAGATTGAAGATTTCAGGTAGATTGGTGATATGGTATCATCATAAAAAACATAAGAAGATGTTTATGGCGGTGCTTGATATGGCTAAGGCTTTCGATTCTGTTTCATTTCCTGCAATGGTGGAAGCATTGAAAGCAAAAGGTATTCCTAAGCCAATGATTCGATATATCATGAATATCTATGATAAAAGCAGATTTAGTACTTTTAGCATCAACTAAAGAAGGGCTCCAGAGTTTAATAGATAGAGTAACTGATTTTTTGAAAGAGTGTGGCCTGGAGGCCAATGCAGGTAAATGTGCAACGTCAGCTATTAAAAATATCCCAAAACAGAAGAAAACAGTAGTAGATCCGACATGTACCTTCAAGATTAATAATATTGGATTACCCACATTAACAAGAACTTCAGAATGGACTTACTTAGGTGTAGGATTCAATGTAGATGGTATAAGATGTTGCAATGAAAGTGACGTCCTAAAGAAGAAGTTAGAAAAGCTTTCTAAAGCTCCTTTGAAACCGCAACAACGTTTATGGGCTGCTAGAACGATCATCATACCAAGCGTCATGTATCATCATCTAGTCCATGGACATGTTAAATTCGGCCTTTTGAGAAAACTTGATAGAATTATGAGAAAATATATCCGTAGTTGGCTCCATCTTCCGAAAGACTGTCCAAACGCATACTTTCACTCCAATATTAAAGATGGTGGCCTTGGAATTCCATCACTTCGGTGGTTGGCTCCTCTACATCGTTATAGAACTTTAGAACGGCTTAAAAATAACACCTTTTTAATTTCTAATAATGTTTCAGAATACCTTAGGCTAGAATCGTTAGACGTACTGAAACGTCTAAAAACTAATGAGAACTCCACCATCACGTCACCTAAGGCACTGGACAAGCTTTGGGCAGAGAGCTTGTATAAATCCATCGACGGGGGTCCACTGAAGAAGTCATCAGATGTGAAAGGTCAACATGGTTGGATCAGCTCCCCCACCAAGTTCCTGTCAGGAAGAGACTTCGTGAACTGCAACAAAGCAAGAATTGGTGCCCTTCCGTCTACCTCAAGGACAACCAGAGGTCGACCTTGTGACAGGAATTGCAGAGCCGGATGTGGAGTTCCAGAGACTAACAACCACGTGATTCAAGTCTGTCACAGAACCCATGGTATCAGAATCAGGCGTCACAATGCAGTATTCAAATACATAGCCAGAAGCCTAGTCATCAAGGGTTATCAAGTAGATGCGGAACCAATCTTCACCACCACAGAAGGTACGAGAAAGCCGGACATCGTAGCAACTATGGGATCGACCAGCATTATCATCGACTCACAGATCGTTGGAGAACAAGTGAACCTTGACCAGCTGAACATGAACAAGATCAACTACTACAAGCAGAACAACTCGCTAATCAACGCAATCAAAGAGAGATATGGTTTTTCAATGGTGACCACATATGCGACGACCCTGAACTAGAGAGGTGTATGGTGTAAGACGTCAGCTGAAGACCTGCTCGAACTTAGAATCATCAAAAGAAGAGACACACCAGTGATATCTACCAGGGTTCTGATTGGGTCCATAGCAGCCTGGAACGTCTTCAACAAGTCAACTTCATCAAGATCAAATGGTGGAAGAAGACGACAAGGTATTGGTTGAAGCTAGTATGGAATGGAATGGGATGGCGACAATGACGACTGGAATGGACTAGGACTGTAATGGAGATAGATTGGATACCAGTGCATTATATTTTTAATTTCAATAATGTATTAGTATGAATTATAATTTGTAAAAATTGTAATTGAAATATCTTATAATATAATAATAATAATATAATTGTAGCGGTAGGCCAGCTCCCTACCCTACATAAAAAATCAACTTGCTAAAAAGCGCAGTAAACAGCCTCGGAACCAGGATGGATATAACGGAAAACGACCACAGCAAAGAAATAGGATATTGAATTCTGCAACATGGAATATACAAGGATTAAGAGGAAAGACAGAGGATATAATGAAAGGACTAGAAAAACAAAATATCTCGATAGCAGTTCTGACAGAAACAAAAAAGAAAGGATCAGGAATAGAAGATTAAGGAAATTACGTTCACATTTTTAGCGGAGTATCGAAATCAATCAGAGCTGCCAAGGGAGTTTCAATCATTATTAATGCAAAGTATAAAAATCGGATAACAGATTGGGAAACTATAAATGAGAGAATAGTAACAACAAACCTGACAATTTATGGACACAGGACAACCATAGTTGGAGTCTATGCTCCAAATGATGACGCTCCTTTAAACGAAACGACAGATTTTATTCAAAACTGGAAGATGTTTTAACAGCCATAGGAAACCAAAGAGAGGTCATTATGATGGGGGATATGAATGCAAGAACTGGAAGAAAATATCGTGATAAAACAGTGAGAATTCATGGTGAGAGTATATGCAATGATAATGGACTGAGAACCATCAGCTTTTGCAAACAATATAACCTGAAGATACTGAATGGATTCTTCACCCACAAGGATATCCATAAGTTCACATGGCATCAAGATACGAAACAACTAAGATCAATCATAGATTATATTATAACTAAAATAGAAACAACCTGGATAATAAAAGATGTCAGAGTGTACAGAGGTATTGAATGTGGATCAGACCATTATTTACTGGTCAGCCATATGGAAGTACCGTTCAAGATACACCAACAATCGAAAATTACAAACGAACATGCAGATAAAAAGATAGAACAAATGATTCTACCAAGAAAGTATTAAAATTCTTTACAAGTCAAGGCTAGATCAGAAACTAGATCCACAATTCTCACAACAAGAGGCACACATCTTATACCAACATATCACTCAGTCACTAAAAGATGCTGCATTGGAGGCACTAGGCGAGGAAGAATTAACACACCATGGAAGGAACACAACTTAAACCTGGAATAGCGATCTGGAAAACCAGAAACAAATAAAACAAAGAGCTTACCACATTTGGATGAATACAAAAAATGAACAGGATAGATTGCTTTACCGTCGTGAACAGTCAAAATTCAAGAAGTTGATAATAGACAGTAAAAATGAGACATGGGAGCGTAAATGTAGAGAACTAGAATCTTACATGGGGGGAAGCAGGTCATCAGAGGCCTGGAGATTAATTAAAAGTTTGAGGAAAGAACAGATAACAAAAAGTCACATACAACTGATAACACTAAATGAATGGAAAGAACACTACGAGAAAGAGCTTCGAGAAGATAGGACAGAATTCATTAACATCTCCCCTAAACGATATACAGCACAAGGTACAGCAGAAATAATCACTGAGGAAAATATTGAAAAAGCCATAAGATCTATGAAAAATAAGAAGGCTAACGGACCTGGAGGAATCCCAGCCGAACTGATTAAAAATGGAACAAAAAAATTACAAGATATGATGAAAGACCTCTTTAACAAATACCTGAATGGTGAAAATCCTCCCAATGAATGGAAAGAAGCGTGGATAACCCCTCTACATAAAAAAGGCAATAAAAGTGATTGTAAAAATTATCGCTGTATATCAGTAACAAGCACATTCAGCAGGTTATAGGGAAAAATTTTGAAAAACCTGATAGAGCAAGAATACCAGCCAAATGAATTAGAAGAGCAGGCTGGATTCAGAATTGGGCGATCCTGTATAGACCACATTTTCACGCTCACCCAACTCACGGAGAAGAAGATGGCAACTGACAGGAACACTTATTTACTGTTTGTTGACTTAACAACAGCGTATGATGATCAAGAAACTCTGGCAGGTGCTAGAAAGGTCGTCGGTAAACGTAACACTAATAAGAGCAGTTCAACAGCTTTATGAAAATTCCAGTTCAAGGGTTAAAGTTAACAATAAGTTATCCTCTAGCTTCAACATATCGAAAGGATTGAGGCAAGGTTGCAGCCTATCACCAACTCTGTTCAAAATTTATTTGGACGAAGCACTCAAACACTGGAGAAGATCATGTCATCAAATGGGGATCAAACTGAGTGATCAGACGACTTTGTATACTCTACATTTCGCTGATGACCAGGTCGTTGTCTCCCAAGACAAAGATGATCTAGAGTTTATGACTCGTCGCTTGATAGTGGAATATGAAAAATGGGGATTGAGTGTGAATATGCAGAAGACCAAGTATATTTGTGTCGGCTCAGATACAGAGGATTTTCAACTCCAAGATGGTAGACAAATTCCAACCACAACAGAGTATACATACTTAGGAACAAAAATCACTAGTACTGGCCGAACAGAAACAGAGATAGAAGAAAGAATAATAAAATGAAAACAAATAATTGGTGCCTTAAATTCGATATCATGGTCGAATAAAATATCACAAGAAAAGAAACGTCAAATATACAACACTGTATTCAAGAGTGTTGTTCTGTATGGTTGTGAAACATGGTAACTAACATCAAGAATAATGCAGAGACTTTTATCCCTAGAAATGGATTATTGGCGACGATCAGCTCGGATCTCTCGACTTCAACATATACGAAACATCACAGTAAGGGAGATAATGAATGAAAACACCACTATAATCGATGATATCAAAATCAAACAACTCAGCTGGTATGGCCATGTACAGAGAATGGGCGAAGAAAGGATACCGAAGTAAATTATGAACTGGAGTCCATTCGAGAGACGAAAACGGGGTAGACCGAAAGTAACTTGGATACAGGGAGTGATCGAAGCAATGTCTGAAAGAGGTCTTAGACCAGGAGATTCGGAGAATAGACAGAGATGGAGACTGGGCACCGCAAGGCGTTTAACGCTATAGAGCGGATATATATATATATATATATATATATATATATATTGTTATGGAATCGATGATACAATTCAATATTTATATTTGTTCAAAATTACTTCAAAAGGATACCTTATACATTACCTGGTTAAAAATATATTGCAAATACATGCATCAAAATTCAAAAGTTTCAAAACTTCAATTTATTGTATTCATTTCATTAAAATTCAATTCAAAATTCTCATTGTTAACATTACATGTATCAGTAGTAGGTATTTTCTAAATTCTCAGTTCATTTCCATTTATCATTGATTTGTTAATTGCTGAAATTGAAAGATTTAGATAAGAAAAATGTAAATAGATTCTATGAAATTGTATTTAGCATGTAGTATTAGAAATCAAGATTGTATAGAATATTTTTTGGGGAGAAAAACCAGGGAAACGGGAGAAAAAAGTGAATTGATTTGGATTTGAGAAGTGATAGTTGGAGACGAATATAAAAAAATATCATATAAGAATTATAGGACAATTCGTCAAATATTGTATAAGTATTATCTAGTTCAACAAGTAATATCAATATTCAAGAGAGAAGAAGTTGTAATTTAGAAGGTACATTACCAAAATTAAAAAGGAATATTAATTGGAGATTGGTTGGCATAATCAGAGCTGGTGTGAAGAATTTGGAAGGAGAGGTGTATGTTATTTGAACAGAGTGAAAAACTGTGAGTAAAAGTGTTAATAACGAAAGAAATAATTGACTTAACCTCAAAATTGAACTTCATTGAAAATCATAGTCAAACCATAGAGTAGGATAACTTTTCTTAGTGTAGTTTTTGGACAATTGTATTTAGAAAATAGTATTTAGAAATCAATTTTTTAATAGTTAATATTTGTTTTCTGTAAAGAGATTTTCAATTAATTATATAATTTTTAAAATTGTAGATTTAAAATCTTTCAATTTCAGTGAAGTTTATTAGGAACTCTCAATTGAGATGAGAGGAGCCTGGCAAATTTCAAAATTTAGATATATCAAAATTTGTAGTTTGAAACAAGTTTCAATAAAATTCAATTCGAATAGAAAGGATCATCAAGCCACCATAACAATATATATATATATATATATATATATATATATATATATATATATTAGCTCCAATGGCCTCGTACATGTCAACACTGTGAAGCACCTGGCCGAACTCCAGCTACCTAATGACACCCTCACATGGATGCAGAAGGCTGTCGTGCTGGGAACGGTGGCTATAATCCGACAAGTAGTTTTCCCCCGGTGACTACTACGCCAGCTCTTGGATTAAAAATCCCGGGCTGTCGTAAAAGAAGTTTCCACTTTTCGTGTGAATTATTAAAAAAAAAAAAAAAAAAATATATATATAACTAATTAATTAAGATTCATCCGTAAAAGACACCTCACAAAGATGGGTCAATACTCAGCCGCCAAGTCAAATCAGAACAAGAGGCACAAGACACACATGTTTACATTCACACGTTCTCTATTTTGTATGTAACTAATTTTTCCAAGCCCTTTCACTTGGCAGTAGTAACAATAGGTAGTGGTAGGGACAGTGAGAATCTCGTTAATCCATTCATGCGCATCACTATTTAGAGGACGAGGCATTTGGCTATACTCTCCAGAGTACTGAATTTTTACTTTCGGCATGGTGAACGCTGTAATCTTTGTTTTAATTTTTACCTATTCGTTACTGCAGCTATCAGCTGTAGACTAAGACCCAAGTCTACCTCCGGTTGGCTTCGCCACTGTATCTCATTCTCTTGCTCCTACCATCAAGCACTTCAATCATGTTATGGTGCTACTGCCAAGGTGCTAGGCGAACGGTAGAAAGTATTAGGGCAAGTGAGTTTCCTCCCTCCGAAGAAAAACGCCTATTCGCCGAATCCGCAGATTCGATACTAACTCTTTTGAGACTACCCACTTGTGGACGTGCCGCAGGTCCCCTCCTACCGACACGACTCGCATACTAAGTATAAGCTCATACTTGCTGACACAAGTATTGCACATCAATGTATAAATGAAAAAGGTGACTACAAATAGGCGTAGCACCTCCATATTCAGACCTCTCCAATCAGGGGCATTGCTGGTTGCAGATCAGTTCGTTCGAGAAAGAAGAATAAGGGGTAGCACCTAGTCATACATGTTGGACACCACGATTAATTATAGAATGAAATAATGAATTGACATTTATCAGTAAAAGATACCTCACAAAGATGAGTCAATACTCAGCCGCCAAGTGCCAAATGCTCTGATCGAGATTTTCAAAACCAGGAAGATGTCGATGGTCTTCCTGCCCGCGTCCTCTAACACACGGCGACGGAGGTGGTATTTAGTCAAAAGACGACGGAAACACAGAGGTCCTGCCGTTATTGGATGCACCCAATTTTCAGAATCAGAAAATCCTTGGGAGAATTAAAACATCTCCGAAATCAATAATTGTAAAAATATCCTGAGCGATTTTTCAATTCCTATGGGAAAAAGCAAAGAATATTTCTGAATGTATTTGAGAAACGATAAAACATCCATATAGGGACAACACTTCGAACTCTCAAGCTTTGTAACGTTTCGGAGTTTATATCAGACTTCCTTTTCAGACAATTTCCCAACATGAGCTTTACGGAATATTGAGAATTTCTGATTTCCCAATTGACACTCATCAAACCATGATGATCATAGAATAATATTAATAACTATGATGGTGAAATTGCTACTTCATTTCCCTGAAATCAGTTCCATTTTCAACAAATCATTCCAAATACGATCCACACCCACCGAACAATTCAACAGACTATTATTCTTTTATAACTGTCAGGTTCCATCATTAGATTTTTCGTGTTATTCCAATCCATCATGTGATCGCCTGTATTGGAAGTCACATGATCGCGATCTACCAATATCTCTACATTTGATGTTATTCTAATTTTCTTATTTCGAAAGGTGTTGATGTTTCTCGTGTACAGGTTTTTCCACAAATACAAGGAATGTTGTAAATACAATTTTTTTACTCCGTTTCCTATTTGAAGGTTTAGTTTTTGTGAGTTTAGATCTTAAATCATTTCGTGATTTGAAAACGGTTCTCATATTGAATTTAGAACCAATCCTTTGAATTTTTCCTGAAAGTCCATGAACATGAGAAATCAAATTAAATGACATTGTTTATTCTTGACGGTTTCTTGTTGGTCCCTGATTATCATTATTCTCTCTAAATTTGAAACAAATTTTCAAATGAAATTCGTTGGATATTCATTGTCCTCAAGAATACTTTCAATGAAATTAATTTAATTATTTCTTATTTCATTTGTATATAAACTTAGATATCGATTGTTGTGTGACTTTTTTCTGAAACCACTTGATTCTTCTTTGCCATGTTGTCAAATCACGAAAACATCATCGGCATAACGTCATCAAGTCTTTAGGCATTGCAACACAGACTTTTCATCACACAAAATTTGACATCAAGATTTCCTCGAATTTCATTCATATATGGGAGACAAGTGTGTTCAGAAAAAAAGGCACACCAATCGATATCAAATGAATGTTAAAACAGCTTTTATGAAAACACTTTATGATTGGGATCATTGTGGATTGTGAGTCAGTTTGCGTGAAGATTGTGAAATTATTCAGATAATTCAAAATTTTATAAAATTTTATTTAATAGGAGAAGAATGAGTGGTGCAACCCTAAGTACCTACAAACAAAAATCAAGATGTTTTGCTATCCAGTTTATATTTTTAATGCCAAGAAATTTTTTAGCCAAAATCGAAACCAATGTCCAAAGAGGAGGCTGGTGGAACTGATAGCAAGTAACGCTGTTATCACGCGCAAGCTCACCAATGCGTCCAACAATAGATTGAAAGATGAATGTTGGGCCAAAATAGCTTCAGAATTCAATTCCTCTATATTTCCACATTTCCTAAAAATATGCATCAGCTGAGGTTGAAGTGGGAAAACCTTAAAAACAGTGCACGAAAACGAGCTGCTAATATAAGGAGTAGCCGCATGAAGGTTTGTAAATTTTATTTTCTGAAAAGTTAATCTTGAAAAATGCTTGTTTAATGCTTAGTTCATGGCTTCAATATTTATAAATAATTTATTCTTTTCAGACTGGAAGTGGGAATGATGTCCCACAAACAGATGAACTGCTTGACAAGGTGGGAGTAAACATTTTGGTAAGTAGCTTTTCTATAACTAGTTTTTGATTGGACATAATGACATTGAGTGAGTATTTCGGGCATATTGGCCTTGGTTCATAAGGAATTATTTTACCATCCTTTGCAGTAGGCATGTTCAGAGGATTCTTGCTCTCACCGGGATTGGAACTCGATTGCCGAGCATTGATGAGCAGTCAGTAGATCAGTTTGTAAACAGTATTCGATTTGAATAATAAAAACATTTGTTATAGGTAGGAGGCAGGAGATGGAGTTTGGCATTATGCAGGCGAAGATTGACAGAGTCAATTCCGTTTCGATTTATATAAATGAAAAAACTAAAAAACTACGTGTCGAGCGAGAGGAGAAGGAGACCGAGTTATGCAAATTGAAGGCAGATCTGCAAAACTCACTGGAGCAATTGGAAAAATCAAGATTGGAGAATGAAAAATGTCGTGTGGAATTAGAAAGGGCAAAAATAGAATTGGAAAATTCAAAAATTGATCTGGAAAATTCGAGAGCCGAAAATATTTTACTCGTAGAAGAGATTAATTGTATTAGGAAAAAATAAAATAATTGAAAGAAAATGAGGTTTTTATTGAATTAAATACACAATCTGATTTGGTTGAAACGCAATACTTAATTTAAATTAATCACAAGTAAAACTCAGCAAAATGATAGGAATTTAAAGAAAATTACCCATGGTCGTTATAATATGAAATTCAAATAAACCCATTAGCGCCCGAATTAAGTTTTTTCGATTTTGATTTTTTTTGTTGAAAGCTGGTCTGAAACGCTCTGTAAAGACGGAAAAATATAAAAATTTTACACGCCCTCTAGTTTTTTTCAAAATTGGCGGTTGCCATATCCGTGGTGTCGGGGAAAAAGGAGATAAGTCTATTTTTGGGCTGAACGAGATACGTCTTCATTCTGGACGATTTTTAATTTGTAATCAAACTTCAAGTAATTCCATGATGACGGGGACAAAGGAGAGAAGTCCATCTTTGAACACAACGAGATTTGTCTTGATTCTGGACGATTTGTAATTTGTTATCAAACATCAAATAATTTTCCTGAACATTCTCCATAATTGACTTATTTCCTTTTTAACCGACACCAGGGATATGGCAACCCTAGGCGCTTTTTTTTTTTCGATTTCTGAATTCCTCCCCTATGTTGGAATCTGCAGAAATAAAATATCATATATTATTTTCGATATATCTGAAAATAAAACATTGGTAAAGCTGTGAGTAGATTACATTGTTCCTATTGCTTTCGAATGAAATACTTACTAGGGGACTGAATCAATATATGGGTACCATCAATTACACCATGTACCCTAGGAAAACCAGCAATTTCATAAAAATCTTGTTGAGAGTACCTTTATATTGAAACATACCGACGGTACAATTCTGCTATGGCTTTTGAAACATCCTTGACAATACGACTAGCAGATGCTATCGATACCCCTATAAAATCTGCAACAGACACCAGCATAGTACCCAATGCATAAAATCTTAAAGCGAGAAGAATCTGATGCAGGGGAGATATTCCGTGATTTCTGAAAAATAAAAACTGCATCTGCATAGTCCAAATGTTACCTTTGGGCATGGGCGCCCGCAGGGGGAGGCCAGGGGGGGCCATGGCCCCCCCTGAGATTTTGATCTGTTCTTTCGTTTTTCGCACGACACCCTCAATATTATTTATCTAATCCTAGGAGCCAGAAAAAAGTGTTGGATTCACAACAATTTTCCGGTTTCCAAAGGTATGTAATCGGCAGATGTATTCATTGAATTGATAACTTCCTGAGGCGCGTAGAGCATCTTTTGGATGAACAAAAATCATGGAAAGTTGAATTTCATGATTCTTGTTTACCCCAAAATCGCTCAACGCGCCCCTAAGAAGTTATAAATTCATAAAAGTACCCATGCGTATCGGAATTCTTCTCAATCGTTACCAGATGATCGTTTTATGGACGGTTGTTTTTATTAGGCGGTATCTTTGATGTGGAGTTTTTCAAGGGGCAAGTGCAGCTACTCTTACATTTCAATAATTGTCCATTCTGCAATCAAGATATTTTTTTCTGAGAAAGGGGAAAATATATAATCTTTTCATTTATATTGTCATTCTAGAGAAAGAATATTTGAATTCGAAACCCGTTGGTCCCGTTGGGACTGTATTCAGGGAGTAGTTTTCGTTTTTAGTGTCTTTGCCTCAAATTGTGTTATTCTATAATTATTCAAGTAGAGGATTTTTCCGTGAGGGACTTTTCGTATGTTATATTCTACTTTTTGCTTTTAATACAAATTTTCTGATAGATAATGAAGGTCAGTACAGTATAAAAATTTTTTTTCCTAATTCCAAATATTGGTGCCATAAAATGAACTCATCAATATGTATGACGTTTCAACTATTATATTGTTTTATCAATCAGGAGTCTAAGAGAACCGAAACGTGATATTCTTCGGAAACTGATGATGGAGATGAAAACTAAGTGAATTGTGTAGTGGAGCGTCGAGCTATTCGATTATTATTTCCGAATAATTTTAAATTTATAAAAAATATTACTGACCAATTTCAACTTCTTTGATCCTCGATCATAAATTGTTCTTTGTAAACCAAAAATAATTGGAAAATAATAATCGAATAGTTCGACGATACAATTTACATGTTACTTTGATTTCACTTCTATCGGCACTCCCGAACGACTCCCTTTTTTGGTTAAGAGTCACTTTGACCTATGTTTATATTTTTTGATAAATTCACCCTTGGAAAATATGATTATTAGGAATATCGTTTTATCGAGCGTATATTATGTATATTTGTTTTCATTTAGTTGTTACTCGTCATCATTCATTGGCAATAATATTTATTTTATTTCTTTCTCCATATTATTTATATTTTCCCTATTTCAGTATCGTATTGAGTTTATTACTGTACTCTACTGTAATGACAACTCATCACAACATTGTTTTCAGTTATATAAGTCACTAATCTGAATTTTTATTTGAATTTCGAGAGAGAAAACTTGACTGAATAGAGAAACTACCGTCTAATACTCGTTGCAGAAGGCAAATCCAACATTCATGCATTTCGCATTCGTGTTGGAATAGGTGCTTATTCTACAACTTGTTTTAGAATATACTATTATTTTCCTGTTAATATTTTTTTCCTGGAATGTTATTTGTTTCGGAAACAGTTGCCGTTTTATTTTATACACATAACCTTATATTGTTGACGTTAAAAAATGTTGAAGTAGAAAAATGTATCAATTTTACTTTGACTCCTCCCACAAAAAAACAAATTCTGCGCGCTTCTGCATAAATATAAAAAAAGAAATAGAAAGAAACGAATTACTGAGCCCCATCATTTTTCGAAAGTTTTTATTTTGCCCCCCCTGGGAAAAAATCCTGCGGGCGCCCATGCCTTTGGGATTTCACTTTCAAGAATGGATTAATTAAATTCAATAGCTCGTTGACAGCACTTTTGCTCAATCGAAATCTGTATATGAAGTCACTATCATTTTATACAGTCATATAATTAACATTTCTTTGGAGTTCGTTTGTTTATTCCATTATCCGAAGATGCCTGAGTCCAGATGTGCCAATTGTTCAAAACCTGTTGCGGACCGCGAATCGTCAAAAATCCAATGCGACGCATGCAAGCGATGGATACACATCGCATGTACCGGTCTGGCGCCGGACGATCGACTAACAAGACAGCGAGCGCGATGTTTGAAGATAGTATGCAACTCCTGCAGCGTCGTGCTCGACAACTTCGCGGACTTCAAAAATATGTTTGAAACATTCAAGGAAGATATGCGCAAGCAGATGGAAAACCTCAATTCGAAGTTTACTGAATTGAGTGAAAAGTTGAATATTGTTGATGATGTTACTTCGATTCAGTTCGCTGACAATATCGTTCGTGAGGCGGCGGATCGGATGGGCAGAGCAAGAAATGTTTTCGTGAGAGGCGCTGAGGAGACTGCCGGTGACGAGGCCGCAAAGAACGCTCATGATGGGTCCATCGTCCGGGAAGTACTGAGGACCGTCGGATGTACTGCTTCTCCGGTCACTTTCTACCGTGTTGGTGGGCCACACCGTTCGGAGAAATATCCCAGGATGCTGAAGGTTATTATGAATAATGAATTCGAGAGTCGTTTCATTTTGAGAAACAAAAAGAGGCTTCTGGAGAATCCGTCTACTAAAAAGTTTTCTCTCATTTGCGATCAGACACCAATGCAATTGCAAATTATTAAAGAGCTTCGAGAGACCTTGGAGAGGAGAATACAGAACGGCGAGCCCAATCTCACTATAAGATACAAAAATGGCGTTCCGGCTATAGTGACTAAAACCAACTTTCAGTAATAAATCGTTTACACGTCAAAAACATATGAACTGGCACATTCTCTACACAAATCTAAGCTCATTGAAGTCAAAATTTTCTGAATTCTTGTGTGACGTACAATCCCTGAATCCCAACATTATTTGTATAACGGAGACCTGGCTGAAGTCGGAAGATCGGGACGGTCTTGTGGGTGTGGATGGTTATACGCTCTTTAGATCGGATAGACAAAACCGTGGTGGAGGTGGAGTTTGTGTTTACTTGGCTAATAATATTGTCTCTGCATTCACAGTATCACAAACATCCATAGCGATAACTGGTGTAGATGTCATACAGCTTTTAATAAAAAATACCTCCTTCACACTTAACTTAGTATGCATCTATAGGCCGGGAAATATCTCGCACGAGAGCAATTCCGACCTCATTGATTATATGAACCGGGTATCTACTTCTGAGAATCTCGTCATATGTGGGGATTTCAATTTTCCTGACATTGATTGGCCTATCGTTGATTTTCCTGAGGGTGGTTCAAGTTCATGCCATTTCGCTCGATTTTTCCTGGAATCTAACTTACACCAACTTGTATCTGAACCTACAAGGTTCCGTGTAAATAACTCGCCGTCCATTCTGGATCTTCTGTTCACCAACGATGAATACCTCATTTGCAATGTCTCCTATCTACCTCCCATTGGTGTTTCTGACCACGTTGTGATCACAGCTCAACTTCAGATAAATTTCCCCCAACAGCCGTCCACTTTCAAAAGCGTCACCACCACAAATTTCCAGGCACTGTTTGCTGAGCTGTCAACTGTCGACTGGTCCCCTTTTATAAACTCGACTGATGATCCATGTGAAATGTGGAAGATATTCCATAACCTCTTACTCGAATTGATAGCCAAACACTCGCTTTCTAGAGTGTATTCAAGGAGAGCTCTGAAGCCCTGGATCAGCTCTGAGGTCTTATCCCTTGTGCAACACAAAAGACGCCTTTGGAAAAAGTTCAAGAGGTCAAACAGCATTACTGATTATCGAGCGCACAGAGCATTTTCCGAACATCTAAAAACAACTCTGAAAGCCTTGCGTGGGGAATATGAGGATGCTATTGCAAATTCTGAAGACAGCAGAGGGCTGTTCAAATATATTCGCTCAAATCTGAAATCGAAGGTCGGGATCCCACTAATGAGGGGACCGGATGGCGAACTTTGTCTAACGGATTTTGATTCGGCAGAAATTTTGGCAGATACATTCGCTTCCATATATACAAGAGAGCCCGATAATGACAGCTTGCCGCGGATCCTGACTCCACGCGTGTGTGACAGCCTGACTTCTGTCAGTTTCTCACCGGAGAAGGTCAGGAGTCAACTCGCTGGTCTTAAGAAATTTTCTTCACCGGGTTTGGACGGCATCACCTCCTTTGTTCTCGGGGGCTCCTCCGATGCTTTGTGCTACCCCCTTTCTACGATCATGTCTGCATCCTTCGACAGTTCGCGCTTGCCGGGCATTTGGAGGAGGGCGTCAGTCACTGCCATTTATAAAAAAGGCGATAAAACGGATCCACTCAACTACAGACCCATAAGCTTGCTTCCGATAGCCTCAAAATTGATGGAGTCCATAATAGTCGAGGAATTGTCGAATTTCCTCAGGAGAAATGCCATCCTTCCACCAGAACAACACGGTTTCATCAAGGGAAAGTCGACAACAACAAATTTATTAACCTGTGTGAGTGATTGGACTGCGGCCTTCGACCAGAGGATTCCAACGGATGTGCTTTACTTAGATTTCGCGAGAGCGTTTGACAGGGTACCGACGAGACGCCTTCTGCTGAAGCTTGAAATGCTTGGAATTAGGGGCCGCTTGCTGGCATGGATTAGGGAGTACTTGACGGGTCGGAGTTTCGTTGTGCGAGTCGGGTCTTCCTTTTCTTCGGAGAGAGACGTGACCAGCGGTGTCCCTCAGGGTTCAGTCTTGGGACCTTTACTTTTCTTAATTTATATCAGTGATCTTCCTTTACACATAAAAAATAAAAAATCATTTTACGCTGACGACACAAAGGTATATGGAAACCCTCTTCAAAACCATGAATCCCTCCAGGAAGATCTAGACGCGATTACCCGGTGGTGCCGCGATTGGCTGATTCCTGTGAATGTGGATAAGTGCGTCGTGCTGCACATAGGAAAAAACAATCCGTATTATCCGTACACTATCTGTGGAATTCCGCTCCGTGGAGTGACGTCGCATGTGGACTTGGGAATCACTATAAACCAAGACCTAACCTGGTCGGAACATATAGTGTCCATCTGTCGACGAGCCAACTCGATGCTGTACCTCATCAGGAAGACTTTCGTTCGTGCCTCGTTTGCAACTTCCATTCGTTTATACACGACCTATGTTCGTCCAATCTTGGAATACGCCGGACCGGTGTGGTGTCCTGTGCTGGTGCGCGACCGTGATCTGTTAGAGGGGGTGCAGCGTCGGGCTACGCGATTGTTCCTCGGACCTCAGAGACCCTCATATTTCGACAGACTTTTGAGTGCCGGTCTTTTGCCATTCGAGAGGCGACGTCTAAGGGGTGACCTGATACTAACGTTTCGCATAGTGAAATTCAATTATGCTGATCTAAGAGACATATTCGTGTTCAACGACGATTCACGCACCCGAGGTCACCATTTCAAGCTGAGGAAGGAAAATTTTTCGACGAGACAACGCCAGTACTTTTTAACCAACCGCATATTCGATCATTGGAACAATCTGTCCGCGGAGGCCGTAGGGTCGCGCTCGCTCAGTGTGTTTAAGGGAAATATTGATCAAATTTTATTTCGGGTTTGAATGTCGTTTTTCTTTTTCTGTTTGGATTGACAATGTGCTGTTCAGTCTTCGTTATTATAATACTGTGCTGAAATAGGATTATATAGGACATGTCCTCATCCTTTATCAATTTAAATAAATAAATAAATAAATAAATAAATAAATAATTAACACGTATTTTATACACTTTACGTCTTGTCGTCTCTTCCGATTCAGATTCTTCTCTATCCAACTCTTCAATCATTTGGAATAATTCCATATCGCTATCGTCACTATTGTATTCAATTATTCGCGTAGAAAACATCAACAAAACGCACTTTAATAAAAATTCGCACGGCTATCTTTCCTTCTACTGCAGTTCTTACTGCCCGAATATCACCGGTAAACAAAAACCGCTACCGAAGATTCTTTCAACTATCTTTGGTTAAGTTTAAAGTTCTTTGAAACGCCAGTAGGCTCATTTACTTCGGGGGTTCGTATCTCTGTAGGTCTATCTGACCTCTTTAGGAAACCAACGATACACCTTACTGATCGATAGAAATCGCCGTAGGCAGATAGAATATTGGAACAGAAGTAGGTACAAATGGATCGATTTCTCTAATGCTGGTAGACAAATATCGGCTATCGGCTATCTTCGGTTGTTTATTGAAAACGGCCGTAAGACGATACCTTTCGAGATAATGAAATCTCCATGATGGCAGTTTGGCGGAGACAAGTAAAAAAGACGTGTGGGTCCCGTTCATTCCTCCAATTAACCATTTGATAGTGACAGCGTACAGGAAGAAACTCAAGGAATTCTACTGCAACGATTTCGGCCAGGTAATGACCACCGATTTTATTCATTGTATGGTCATAGACGAGTCCACCTCAAAAAGAACGCAACTAAAAATTTTTTGACATAACGGCGATTAATTTATAGGGGATGCCGAACATTGTGAGTATTGCAAACTACAAAAACTTGATTCGAAACTGAAGAAGGTATCGAGGAATAAAAAAAAACCCATGCGGATTTGAGAGCGGAAACATTGGAAATCCCATAAATGAACATTTTGGTGATCCAGAATCGGCAACTTTTGAAACGGTCACAACCATTCTGAACTCCTCAACATCCGTGGAGCAGTTGAGGATCTGTAAAGCTCGCCTTTATTAAAGCAAGTTTTTCGAAACAGAATCGAAGAGGCTTCTTGATAAACAACGACTTCATGGCCATGATATAATAGACCATCTTTCTCATACATTGTTGATCTTCGCACTACTTTGTTCAATTTTGAAAAGCAAGTTATCGAATAATTTTTCGAATGGTGGTCTTATCAGCCACATGCGCAAACTATGTAATTTCACATTACTCAGTGTTTCTTTGAAACACTGCATTCATTTTGATCAACTAATACAAATGGCAGATATTCAGAACCGCCAATGCAAAGATAGCGAATATACTATCAATTTGTTTATGTCTGATATGGCCCATTCATTTTATGTTTTTTTGCAGGATCATTTCACGAGGAGAACGCGAAACGTACAATGTAGGTACTCAATTTGAAAAGAAAAACAAAAAAGTCACAATTCCCCTTTCCTCTCTACAAACTGTTTGCGTTTCGCCTATATAATATTGACGGAAGGTATCCCGTCTCCTTGAGTTATCAAGAAAAATTTTATTGTTTATACGGTCTAACGGCTCTCTTCTAGTTTATGAATCACAAGCAGCAGCAAATGCTGTTTTCCCTGCAGCAGCTCAGACATGTTTGGAGGCCTGACCAGACGGTTAAAGTGATGAAGGAGTTGTTGAACCGCGAGGAGTTGTATGCGCGAATGTTCGGTATGCAAATCCTCTCAGTGTTGGCACGGAAGGAGTGGACTACTAGGTAGGTTTGCTATTTTCCCCTACTTAGCCGTTTCAGTGAGAAAAATAGCTGGCGCCCTGAAAACAACTTTTTTTCCGAGAGAAACTCAGCAGGAAAATATGGTGGCCAGACATAACTAGGACAATTGTGAAATAGCGGTGACATCGTTACAAAACGGCGAACAAAACCCCGTTACGACGGAATTATTCAATGAACCTTTCACCAAAACTCAGCATGTTTGAATATGAACCAATTCCTATTGTAGTCCTGTTTACAGAAACCGCTCAAATATCTAAGGGTTAGTTGAACAGACGTTCAGGGTATGAAAACTCGGAACGAACTGAATCTCGCCCTCCATCAGTGTTGTAATCAATGTTAATACATGTTGTTCAATAAAAGACCTTTATTATTATTATCTCCAGACGAATTCGTCATCGCTTCGGCACGAAGAGCGAACAGGACTGCTGCTGTTTGTGGTAGAACACAAAATATTCGAGAGGAACATTCTCCACATTGCCATCGAGAACTTTCTTGAAACGTTGCTAGTAGGAATGCCCACATTCGAAAATATAGATGACACTTATGAATAAGTTCTTCATGCATTCCATGATATTCATTTCGATATTATCAATTATGCGACGATAATTGAAGGAATCACATGCATGAATTTCGTGATTGGTTTGCAGAAGTTGTTGCTTGAAGTCGGGGTACCCTTGCAAACTTGTGTTCTGGAGATTTTGACCATAATAAGTGCCAACTATAAGTTGGCTGCCAATGCCCAAATCGAGAGGAGAATAGATAGAACGTTGAAAATTCTCGCTCAAAACTACAAATTGAGGTGAGTATCAATTGTTCAAACAAAAAATTAATCCGTACTGAAAGAAACTCAAGGAGTTCTACTCTAACGATTTCGGCCAGGTAAAGACATTTTATTTATATAATGGTCATAGAGGAGTCCAACTTAGAAAAAAACGTGAGTAAAAAATATTTGACAAAATGACGAATAATTTATACAGGATGTCGCACATTGTAAGCATTGCAAACGACAAAATCTTCATTCGAAACTGAAGAAGCTATCGAGAAACAAAAAAATGCACCTGCAGATTTAAGAGCGTGAACATTGAAAATCCCATAAATTTTGGTGATCTAGAATCGGCAACTTTTGAAATGGTCACAACCATTCTGAAATCCTCAACATCTGTGCAGCAGTTGAGGATCTGTGAGGCTCGCCTCTATTAAAGGAGCATGTTTTTTCAAACAGAATCGAAGAGGCTTCTTGATAAACAACGACTTCATGGCCATGATATAATACATCATCTCTCTCATACATTGTTGATCTTCGCACTACTTTGTTCAATTCTGAGAAGAAAGTTATCCAATAATTTTTCGTATGGAGGTCTTATGGGCCACATGCGCAAACTATGCAATTCGGTTTTTCACATTACTCAGTGTTTCTGTTGAATAAACGAGTTTGAGCATTTATTTTGATCAACTAATACAAATAGCAGATATTCAGAAACGCCAATGCCAAGATAAAGAATATGCTATCAATTTGTTGATATGCCCCATTCATTTCATTACTTTTTTGCAGAACCATTTCACGAGGAGAACGCGAAACGTACAAGATAAATTTTATTGCTTATAAGGTCTGACGGCTCTCTTCGAGATTATGAATCGCAAACAGCAGTAAATGCTGTTTTCCGCTTAGACATGATTGGGGGCCTGACCAGACGGTTAAAGTAATGAAGGAGTTGCTGTTGAACCGAGAGGAGTTGTATGCGCGAATGTTCGGTATGCAAATCCTCTCAGTGTTGGCACGGAAGGAGTGGACTACTAGGTAGGTTTGCTATTTTCCCCTACTTAGCCGTTTCAGTGAGAAAAATAGCTGGCGCCCTGAAAACAACTTTTTTTCCGAGAGAAACTCAGCAGGAAAATATGGTGGCCAGACATAACTAGGACAATTATTGTGAAATACCGGTGACACCGTTACAAAATGGCGAACGAAACCCCGTTACGACGGAATTATTCAATGAACCTTTCACCAAAACTCAGCATGTTTGAATATGAACCAATTCCTATTGTAGTCTTGTTTACAGAAACCGCTCAAATATCTCCAGACGAATGCGTCATCGCTTCGGCACGAAGAGCGAACAGGACTGCTGCTGTTTGTGGTAGAACAAAAAATATTCGAGAGGAACATTCTCCACATTGCCATCGAGAACTTTCTTGAAACGTTGCTAGTAGGAATGCCCACATTCGAAAATATAGATGACACTTATGAATAAGTTCTTCATGCATTCCATGATATTCATTTTATTTTATTTTATTGCTTATAAGGTCTGACGGCTCTCTTCGAGATTATGAATCGCAAAAAGCAGCAAATGCTGTTTTCCGCTTAGACATGATTGGGGGCCTGACCAGACGGTTAAAGTAATGAAGGAGTTGCTGTTGAACCGAGAGGAGTTGTATGCGCGAATGTTCGGTATGCAAATCCTCTCAGAGTTGGCACGGAAGGAGTAGACGTTAGATGAAGAAATTTTTAATAGTTATGGAATACGTAGGCTGATGTCGAATGTAGCGTTGGAAACTGAGGTGAGTCTAAAACGTCTTAGACCTATTGGAGATTCCAGAACTAATTTCTGAAAAACAAAAAATGCCAGTATTAAAGATACTAGGCCACTTCCTAATACCTTCTTGAAAACTTACTCGTGGAACGTATTTCTGTTTTCTCAGGAGGGGCAAATTGACTTGAAAACAATGAAATTCAACAATTGGATTGCGCACCAGGTGAATATATCATTTCATTTACAACACACGTATATCATATGTGTGTGAAGTTGGCCCAGCACTTTTGGATTTTCGAATTTTTTTTTGTTGTGCTGAATTGTGCTAGGTTTGTGCTGCTTTGTGCCGTTTAAGTTTTTTCTTAATTCCATGTGGTTCTCGAGATATTTCAAAAACCGAAAAAATGGGCCAGCCCAGCACTTTTCGAAAAATTGAAATCTAATGACTGGAAAAAATTGTGCTATCCATTTACTGAGTTGTGCCGTTCCAATTTATCCGAAACTCCTTCTTGTTTCCTGAAAAATCGAAATTTAAAAAAAAAGTTAGCCCAGCACTTTCGTTTTTTCTTTTATCAAATGAATGGAATTGTGCTACATTTGTGCTATCTTGTGCTGTAATTTTTTTTACGAAAATTCTACAGGTTTCCCGGAAAATTAGGAAAATCAAAAAAAAGTCAGCCCAGCACTTTGCTTTTTTTCCGACGAAAATATGTTCGAAATATTATGCAAAACATCGGCAAAATTGTGCCGTTCTTATTTTCATGAATTTTCCGCAAATTAATCTCAAAATCCAAGAAATTAGAAAAAAGTTGGTTCAGCATTTTCGTTTTTTTTTTCGACGAAAACTGATTTATATGATTGTTCCGCAGTTGTGCCAACTTGTGCCGGTCAGATTCTCAGAGAAAATTCACAATTTCTTTCTTAAATGGAGGAAATGAGAAAAATCATTAGAATAAGGGAAAATTTGTAAACCTGGCAACAGTGTGTGTGAAGTTGGCCCAGCACTTTTGTATTTTCGGAAAAAATGTTAATGAACCTAATTGTACTAGATTTGTGCTGATTTGTGCCGTTGAAATTTTTCTTTTATTACATACTGTTCGCAAGATATTTCACAAAATGTTTTGTTCGAAACAGCCTAGAATTTTCCATGAAATTGATTTTTGACAGCTGAAATAGATTTCGGTATTCATGAACTGTGTTGTGTACTGAGTTGTGCCGTTCGAGTTTTTCCAAAAGTATCTCTTATTTGCAAGAAAATTGAAATTAAAGAAAATCGTGTTTCACAAATTATAACTTTTCTCCTCCCGAATTCGTGAAGAAAATTGTGCTACATTCGTAGTGCCTCGTGCCGGTGAAATTTTCAGAAAAAACTTCAAACTTATTCTTCAAAAGGTGAAAATTGGATAAATCGGTATATTGTAGGTAAATCCGTACACATGGCAACAGTCGCATCCCGATCGGTCGTCTGAATTTGCACCGTTTCTATAATTGGTTGAGGGAGGTCATACACAGGACAATCGAGCCTATTCTGTTTGCGTATTGCTATGAATCTTGATGTTATAGTCATATTGCTATATTCTAATTCATTATAATAAGGCTATGATATCACGTATTCTGTTCCGATCGTTATTGCAATGTTGATTATGAATCAAAAATTATTGGAAGATTGGAATATAATGAAAGAAGAAAAATAAAAAATAACACTAGATGTAAGATGGAGTCATGTAAAATGAAAACACATATTTCTTGAGCCAAATGTGAACTTCATTCATGTCTGATGAAAAAAGAAGGTTTCGATAATTTCCATACAAGATAATGTAAATTTGTATTAAGTATTGCAAGAACAAAAATTCGTTTTCTGTCGAAGGTGTACAAATATTTTATTCCCTCAGTACATTTGTCCCTCTGGGGGGACAGACAATAAAAAAAACTTAAGGTCAGAGGTCTGTTTCTTCGATAGAATATACTTATTTTCGCAATTGTGTCACCACATAAACAAGGAAATAATTTTTCCAATATTCTTTTGCTATGGTACAGTGAAAGGGTGTATAACAGAAGGGTTATGACCAGCGAAAGAACTTTTCATCTTACGCTCACGCGACTGAAGAGAAACGGCCAAGTCACTTATTTTTACCAAGTCATAGAGTTTTTGGAATGGGGAGCTTGGCTTTACATGAGATCTGATAACTTTTTGACAATGTTAGGAATACGGCCTCGTTTTGGCAATATTTTACATGAAAATGTTTTTGGTTGGGTGATTACGTCTGCATCTATTTTGAAGGAGCTGACAATTTTGCACTAGTGCAAAATATCGATAATTTGCACTAGTGCAAAATATTCACCTAATTGTATGTTCATTGGCTAAAACAACTATCAAAAACTGGTCGGAACATTGTTGAAATGTCGGAGTTGACCGATCAAAAAAGTTTTCCTATGAATTACACTCGTGCATCAAAATGACCTTATAATTCTGCAAAGCAGCGAGAATGAGATCATGCAGTTTATAG
Organism: Hippodamia convergens; assembly: GCA_038502775.1. Taxonomy (NCBI): domain Eukaryota; kingdom Metazoa; phylum Arthropoda; class Insecta; order Coleoptera; family Coccinellidae; genus Hippodamia; species Hippodamia convergens. The sequence continues at coordinate 72,603 of JAVSIQ010000825.1, read as the reverse complement.
ACAAAACGCTGCCATGCAAGATTGTCACTATATTTTGATTCACTTCTGCAATAACTTCCGATAATTGTGATTTTTCGGTAATATTGTTACAATTTTAACTATGAATCAGTATTAAACACAGAATTTGAGAACATTTGAACTTCGTGATGTACTAGACAACTTTTGATATGAATGTAAGAAAACTCCTGTATGTTAACAAAGAGCTTAGATTTTGATCACTTATGAATGAATCCAACAAAAAAAAACCGACAAATGGAAAACAAAAAACATTCATTCTGCAACAAAACAGTTTTCATTCTTCCTGAAATTGAAATACATACTTCTCAAAAACTGAGAAAATCTCATGGAAATCCGCACTTCCGTCCAAATTATGAATGTACACGAATATTTCATGAGATCTCCTTCAGCAAACCTAACGTCAAGGTTCTCACTAAAGATACAAAAATGCTAATTCACGAATTCGTGAAAATTATATAATTCTTTAAATGTGCAGAAGAGACATATCCGATACAACTCAAATTACGCTATTGGTTGTAAAATGATACCACCAAAGTATCATAAAAACTTCATCAGAATGTTGAAATGTGAAAAATGTATATTCTTATCTTGCGGATTATTAAAATATTATACTCTGGTGAATGTGGCAAAAAAAAGTGAATATAAAATTATTCTATTTATTCACGAGATCTTTCTGTCGACTTCATAATGAAAGGTCAATGTGAGGGTAATTACCCAGCGAGCACAAAAACATCTCTGAGATGTTAAAAGTAAGAGATATAGGGTCGGTTTCACAAAACTTCGTTTGTACCGTTGAATTAATTGGAGCCATCTCGATTCGTTGAAATTCCAAAACGAGTGATTGGATTGGTTCGAATTCACGTAAGATTTTCTAATCGCACAATTAAGGTTTTATGAAACTGAACATAAGAGACATTGGACATTCACTGCAATGTTCTGTTTACACGTCAATAGAACTTTCAGGATCTAACTGGGATGTCACATAAAGAACCTCTCTGGGATGTCAGAAAAAGAACTTGCCTGGGTTATCAGGAAAAGACATTCTTCGAAGTTTTTCTTGATAGAGCTTTCATGCACATTATTCACAATAGAAATTTTCTTACATTGAATCTCGGTTAATAAATATTTCATAAACTCATTTTCTGAATTCTTAGATGAAGACAAAATCTAAAACAGGAAATTCCTCGCCTTCACACGGCATTTTTGAATAAAAAAAAATTAAAATACTAATCACCAAAAAAATATCAATTATGATAATTAAATGAATATCATAATCATCCTCAAATTCACGGTTAGCAAAACCTTCAACAGAAAGAACTGATACGATAAATCCGATGATCGCATTAAGATGGCCGATTTCGGCCTTATCATTTCCCATCAATCTCAGAGTGCATATCCTGAAAAAGAAACTCCTATCCTTGATGCCAATGTAGTGAGCCCGAACAAACTTGCATGACAAACTATGTGATGTCTATCAAAGATATCCACACGTTAACATTATTTCAACCTCGATAGTACGACTCAGTAGGCAAACAAAGAAATGCTACAGATGGCACAGTTTAGAACAAATAATGAAGATTCGCAATAGCCTTCGAAGACCTCTTTGAGAAGTTCGTATTACGTCACAACAAAAACTTCGGGTGCCAACATTTCCGAAACATCGCAAAAATTTCCCAGGGATATTTGTGCTCGCTGGGTAGGTTTCAACATGAAACGTATTCATTTTCGTTTCTTTACTCATGATGCCATTACCTATCAACATTTCTCGTCCAATTCTAAAGCAATTTTCCGTTTTCAGTTTTGAATATGTTTAATTGAACATTTCATGTTCCTAGTGATAGAAAAAAGATCACGTATCTGAGGTGAGTGTCACCTCATCCTAAAGCCAGAGATATACAGATTCCATATTTTTGATCCATTGATTATTGTTTTTGTGATTGGAATTTATTTGTTTATGATGAACATTGAGTGCTTATTTTCTGATACTTCAGCTTAATTATGAATGAAAAGAGGCAAGTTCCTAAATTGAATTTTTGCTCTTGATGAATCTTGCCTTGCTTTGATGCGTTATTTCTTTCAGCGAATAACGCGGAATCAGAAAACATCAAAATAATCAAGATGCTTGAGCTCAGTGAACAGAAGATCCAGGAAATGAGAAAAGAACTAGAGCCCGAAGAAGAGAAGAGAGAGGAGGAGCAAGATTATTAAAATCACTTATAAACTCAGATTTTCACGTACTTAAAAAAAGGAAAATCTGTTAATTCTATCTCACATAATTATAATTCCAGTAGTGAATGATCTTAGATTATAAAGTAACAAGAGCAGGTCTTAATGCATTCGTTGAAAAATGCGCCACATACTCAACTTCCCGTCGGACAAGAAGTTGGTCGATGATGTTTTTTATGCAGTTTTGAATTTAGCTGCAGTAGATATTCAGATAATATACCAATTTCTAATAGGGCGGTTCACTCACCTGAAAGACCTGGGAATTGCTTTTTACACAACGGACATGAGACGCCGTGTTTACAATCTCATAACCACGCAGAATTCGTAGTCTAGCAGCCGATCTTCTCGAAATCACCATGGAAGCTGCTTCACATTTAGTGAAACCAGTAAGTCACCAAACAAAAAAAAAAGGTGCAATACGTCCTGATAAAAGAACCGAAAAACCAGTACTCATTATGCCAGCATGAAAATATTTCGTGTGGCAGTAGCATGGGGTGTTTAAAAAGTGGCTAGCCAATTCGAATTTGTAGCAGTTTTATTGGCGAACTAGCCAGATCCTCAGTAACAGGACAACAGAGCAATGCGTTCAAGAACAATCCGCAAAAACGAGCGTAAGTATAACATCAGAGAACTTCAGAAATCTCATGTAATGTTGCTCTCGAATCAATCGTCATTCATGCGTCTACGAAAATCAAACAAGTGAATCTTTCAATGTGTAACCACCAAATTAAGAAGAATACTCGTATTTCAGCTAGGCTAATCAAAGAATTATATGAGCATGTGATTAAAAAGAGATAAAAATATAGAATAATGAATTTGTATTTTTAAATTGTTGACAGCAAAACAACAATTGTTGATGAAACAACGATGTTATCTAAAAAAAAATAGTATTGATGAATGTTCAAATTGAATAAGAAAAAATGAAGAAGGAGAAGAAAGGAAATGTTGAAATTGAAAATGATTGAAGTACGAATGAAACAGGCTGTCCTCGAATATGAAAACAATAGCACTTCAACATCGCAAGTCAGAAGTACTAAGTTCAAAATGAAATTATTCAAAGAACCAAAAACAAATAATCAATTCAATAAATTATTGTTTTAATTTTCCAGCTATTACATACCTGAAATACTGGATAACCATTGATATTCGCAGGCGCAGGGTATTTTTTTCGACAGCTGGCAGAACCAGGAATTTCATTGTGTAATCGAGGTTCCTTACGAAAAATTGAGAAAGTAACTGATTACAGTTAGAGATTTGTTGAGCTTGACAAGAGAATCGAATTCCAATTTGGAATTTCTATTGCAACAGGGAAATTTGGAAAAGCTTGAAAACTTTGATTTTTCCATCAATTATAGAGGTTGTTTTATCTAACTTTTCATTGTTTGCATTTGAATTCCAACTAACCCAACATCTAACCAACGAGGTGATCGAAACTTATGAAGGACTTTTCGACCAGCATCCTAAACGTCCAGAATATTGCATCGAGAACAGAACAGATCACGTCGAAAAGTTAGAGATTTGTTAACCTTGACAACAAGAGCGAATAATAATTTGAAATTCGTCATGCAACAGTTAAACTTGGTTAGGCTTTAATTCTGTGAATCACCAATCAAATATAGAGGGCGTTTTCAAAGGTCGCACTTTGTTTTGACAAATTCCTGAGATGATACGAACATGAGAATATACTGAAATTGTAAGACTGTGACACATCTTAAAACCTGCTCACTGATATTTTCCGAAGTATAAGATAGGCCCATTAAGTCCTAGCAATAATTCAGCTCTAACTAGCTCTGTGAATCTTCTAAACATGAATTTCTTAATATCACATACTGCAAAATGACGAATTTCAAGATTGAGTATGAAGAAAAATTCAATCTTGTATAACGGTCAATTCATTAGATAGCAATACACACACTTCGAGGAGTTAAGTCTCTTAAATTTCTGGCATATTTATGGTATATGATGATCATAATGAGGAAACCCAATTTTTTTCATGAAAACAATTTGATTCTATAATTTCGTTTTCGAGAATTCACTGAATAGTCCAGTTAATCTAGACTTTGATGAACACAAAAGGTGGCATGTTGTGTTTTTAATCTCAAATTGGAGTCTTGGCACCACAGTACCGGGAAACTAAAAGAATCCAACAGAATTTTATGAAAATATTTTTACGTCTGCATCTATTTTCAAGGACTTGATAATTTTGCACTAGTGCAAACTATCGATAATTTGCATTAGTGCAAAATTATCCCCTAATTGTATGCTCATTGGCTAAAGCAACAATAAAAAAAAGTCGGAACATTGATGAAATGTCAAATTTGACAGATGAAAAAAGTTTTCTCCCGAACTACACTCGTGCATCAAAATGACCTGATAATTCTGCATTACAGTGTAAATGAACCCATGCAGTTTAAAAACAATACGCTGATATGCAAAATTATCAGTATTTCGATTCACTTGTGCAATAACGTGTAATATGTTACAATTTTAACTAGGGATCAGTGATAAACACAAAATTGAGAACATTCGAGTTTTCGTGATATACTAGTCAACTTTTGATATCAATGTAGGAAAACTTCTGTATGTTAACAAAGGGTTTAGATTTTGAACATTTATGAAGAAATCCAACAAAAAAACCGAAAAATGTAAAACAAAATAATTAATTCTGCAACAGGACAGTTTTCATTCTCCCTGAAATATTAATTCATACTTCTCAAAAACTGAGAAAACCTCATGGCAATCCGAACTTTCATCCAAATTATCATGAATGTACAAGAATACAATTGAAATTTTGTCACATGAACTTATTTTCTTAATTCTTAGATGAGGAAAAATCTGAAACAGGAAATTCCTCGCCTTCACACGGCGTTTTTGAATAATAAAATTTAAAATGCTTATCGTCGAAAAAATATTAATTATAATAATGAAATGAATATCAGAATCATCCTCAAGTTTACAATTAGCATGACCTTCAACTGGGAGAATTGAGACGATTTCGGCCTTATAATTTCCCATCAATCTCAGATCCCATCATGAAGAAGAAACTCCTATTCTTGATGCCAATATAGGAAGGTTGTTCGGAGTAACATAATGCAAATCACGACATCTAGCAGCGTCCGAAGAGAAGATTTATCGACAAGCCCGAATAAATCTCGCATTGCAAACTATGTGATGTCTAGCAGAGATTTTCCGTTTTCAGTTTTGAATATGTTGAATTACACATTTCATGTTCCTAGTGATAGAAAAAGAGATCATGTATCTGAGGTGAGTGTCAACTCATCCTAAAGCCAGAGGGGCGAGATATACAGGTTCCATATTATTGATCCATTGATCATTGTTTTTGTGATTGGAATAAAGCATCAGCGACGTCAATCACAAATCGGTGGATAACGACGTTCAAAATTTCAATTATATTTCATTCTCCATTAACCTTTGTTGTGATGAACATTGAGTACTAAAATTCTGAAACTTCATATCTCGCTTAATTCTGAATGAAAAGAGGCAAGTTCTGAAATTGAAGGTAATTCTAATCTCGAATTTGTTTTCTTTGTTGAAATGAACTTTCAACTACTTTGATCGCTAATCCGTGAATCTTGCCTTGCTTTGATGCAGAAAAAGCGGAATAATAAGATTTTCAATTTGGGAGCAAAAATTGTGATAGAAATGGAGTGTCAGCACTGCTGATCAATGAACTGCAACACGTACATGATTTCGATACGACGTGGTCAATTTATTTCATTTATTTGTTTATTTAGTGATCACTGATCGGCATACCTCTCCCAACTTTGAAACTTTCACAATTGAATATCTCGTTCTAATGCAAGAAGGGCGGGATATTCCGGCTTTTTTGTGATTAGAATGAAGAGGAAGCATAGCTGATCACTTATCTTTTCACCTCTGCTCTTTTTAACACAAAAGAGGAGATAAATTCGGGTGTGGAATTTGGAGAATTTCTCATTTTTCAGAGCGATTTCGTTATGCAAGGAGCTGATTACTCACCTGCCAACCTCGTCGTATTTCAGAGCATGAGAAACCAATTATAGTTACAGTTTAGAGCTTTTTACTTTTTCGAATTTTCATTGCTGATTTTGACAGCGTCGTTGATATTTAGAATCTTTTCTCACTTCAGAAATAGAATAGGGGTTTGCAGAATTTAGTACTGCCAATTTTATGGCAGATTATCGTCGATTTCTTCAAAATCCCCTTTATCATCTACCTCTATGCATGGAAAAGCGAAGAGGATTTTGTATTTGTAATATTAACGATGAACCGGCGTCACAGATCTTTGATCTGCATTCTCAACATGTTCTGAGTATACGAGATGGCGAGCTTTCAATTTGAAATATTATCCAATATTTCCTCATAAGATAAGTGAAGTGCCAGATACTCATCTTCAACTTCCCTCCATTCCTAACAAACATGCGGGGAATTCGTGTTTTTGTTTGATATCATAAATATAATATTTGCCAATTTTTCTTGTATGATGAAAATAGAGTATTCTCATACTGGTCGCCTTCCTAATGCAAGAAAACTGGGAATTTCAATTGTCAATTTTTGATTATTCATCTTTTACCGAGTATCTAGATTCGAGTTTTACAAGGGAGAGATATTGCCGTAATAGTATATTCTAAAACAAGTTGCAGAATGAGCTCCTATTTCAACACGAATGCTAAATTCGAAAACGAGCGACGAAGGAGCGAGTTTTCGAAAGCATGAGTGTTGGAATTGCCTTCTGCAACGAGTATTAGACGATATTTTCTCTATTTCAGTCGAGTTTCGTGAAATACTCTCGAAATTCAAATGGGAATTCAGATTAGTGACTTTTGTATTGTAGCTTGGCAGTTGGTGTGACTTACGAAATTTGACAGATCTCGGAATTAGAATTGATTTGATTCGAAAATTGATTGGATCAGAGGTCAGTACTGACAACCATAAAACGAAAAATATAACTGAAAACAATGCTGTAATGAGTTTCATTACAGCACTACTTTCAGAACTGTAATGAACTCATTTCGATACTGAAATAGAGAAAATAAGTTATGTTATGAGGTTGAGATCGTTTCTGATCACTCAATTGCGAGTCTAAATAATTCCAGCTAAAAATACGAAATTAATAATTAGTAATAGCGCTGCAGTTCATTAACCTTGACCGAATCTGGCGCTAAGGAAGCAAAACATTCAGAGGCTAAATTAGACCTCTTTCCTCATTGCGATTTTTTGTATGTAAAAAAATTGGTGATAACGTCGCTGATCACTTGTCTGTATATATACCTTAGCCCATTCTGATTCATAAGAGTAGTTGTGAAAACAGGTACTGATATTCGAAAAATTGCAATGATAAATTTTATCGTTATTAGTGCAGGTGTCCCCGAACAACATTGTCCCTGGGATGTCACGAAAAGGACTCGAAATTTAAAAATCGGAATTGCCCATTTCCGTATATCAGCACCTCAGAGGTAAAGTGTGTTAAGTCACATTTTTCTGAGATACGATTTATTCACAATATTAGATGAACATAATTAAATTCTACCTGTGTCAGAATACGACTTCTCTACGAGAAATATCCATTTTTTCTTCTAATTCATTGAATTATTATTGAAATTAATACAATATATTCATAATTATCGTTTAGTGATTTTTGCATTGTGAAATATCGATGGGCAGAACTGTTTTCTTTCTCATTACTTCAAATTAGTTTAATATTTCCATGAAAACAGTGGAAAACTTTCATCTCCTGAAGGGATTTGTCAATTCAGTTTTTTTGTTGAACCTCTTATTAATTTTTTGATTTTCAGTAGAGCCCAACCTAGTAGTTTGCCTGGATATGGGTAAAACCTAGAAAACATGCCGCTCAAATGAGAAATTCAATGAGAGGGTACCAGACTGAAACATCTCTGACATGCACGTTAACTAGAAACAACTCAACTTTCATCTCATCATGTTACTGAAGGTATTTGCTAAACATGAGATAGTTCGACTTTCTCCCATCTATTGTAGTAACATAATTTTCCGGCCAATCTGATAATTTCAGCACCCCGGTGACATTATTTCATTTCGTTCATCTGGCAAAACTTTATTCAAAGCAGTTGGAAAATGTTCAAATCAGTTGGTAAATTTCAAAGCAGTTGAAATACATAAATCCGAGAGAGTTATGAAACACGGAGGAATCTGAATTAGTAAAAACAAGTTTGCAATGAGTATTTGACAATATATGTATAGCTGGCAATAAATGGTATTAAACCTGATATTTTTACCATCAAGTGTTGGAAGAGATGCGGCCTCAAAAAGAAGTTACCCAGTTGTAAATTTTTCAGTTACGTCGCATGGACTGTATCATAAAAAAACCATCTGGTATCATAAATTTGAGCTGATACCTTCAAATAAGCAGAACCATCATCAGGTACGCTCTTCGTACATTGTGTTATAGTTTTGCGAATAAATACTTCGTATAAATAAATTTATATATTGAACCAAAAAAGATTAAGAAGTTTGAGTTATGTGGTGCCTTGTAAAAAATAAAAAATAAATTAAGGAACAGAAAATGCACGAAGTACAACAAGTGTGGGAAAAATTATGAGCAGTGACCACAGATTATCGGAAGTCACAACAAAAATCGTTCAAAACACTGAATATATCCGCAATTCCAAAAACTAATTGCAATAAACGCTACAAAAAGTTCAAAATCGCCAGCTCAAATTAGAAAATTTTAATCGAAATTGTTTCTAGGTGGTCAGGGGCCCTGGTGCAAAAATCAAGGAAGGACCTCTGCCCCTAAATAAATCGTTCAGAAAGGCTAATGAACGAAGTAGTCGATGCCAAAAAAAAATGGGAAAGTTATTCATGTATATATAAGTATATGAAATATAATGTATATGTATGAATATATTTACGTAATAAAAATATTTGCCGGAGAAAACAGAAAAAAATTAATTTCTGAACCTGGCAATTGTTGTTTGGGCAATTATCAACAATCAGTCATCATAACATTACGTGCGTGTGGCCTAGTGGATATGGCCGTGGACTCCGACTCGGCAAGTCGGGGTTCGAGACTTCGCCAGGGAAGAAATTTTCTGGTATGGAGAACGCGCCGAACCATTCACTGTTGGGTAAACAATTAACAGTGCTGTGCCTAAGGTGGCGTCGGGACACAGTAACAAAGCCTACACAGAACATACCCATGATTCTAACTCGCACAAGCTTTAAGTAGCTTATGAGGGGTTTCACAGAAACCCAGAATGCATGGAAAAAACAATACAATACAATAAACATCTATATTTCGAACCTTGTGTGGTTCTTCTTCAGGATGCTAAAATACAATTATTAACGTGATCACAGCTATTGAACAATAACATGACTATGGGTCGGTTTGACGAAACTTTGTAGCGTTAAATTAATTGAGACCACGGAGATTCGTTGAAATTTCAAAACGAGTGATTCGATTGGTTCGAATTTACGTAAGATTTTTTAATCGCAAAATTAAAGTTTTGTGAAATCGACCCTAAAACTCACATCTGACAAGAATGTTGTAACAAGAAGAGCATCGAAAAGGTTTTATAAGCAATTAAATGTATACTGAGTGTACACTCAGGCAGTTCAGTCCAGTGAGAACATCTCCTGAAATATAACTCCTGAAGATGCCAAACACTCGAACTGGCGAAACATCGAGAACTAATCTACGACGACGGCCTAAATGCTCGAAAGAACATGTCACTTTAAAACTTGTTTTAACGATACAAGATTTTGACGATGACGGGAAGAATCATACTTAGAGAAATTTGAAAATGTCAACAATAAGTGAGTTTAATTTTTCTGCAAATTCTTCATGAAATTATCGAATAAATAGGATTTTGAAAAGTAATATGTAATTTTGGTTTCAATACTACATTCAGAGGTTTTCCTCATTTTCCTCATCTATATAGAATACAGTCCTCAACTGTAATTGGAATTTTTCTAAAAGATCAAGTTATATCATGAGAGCATCTAAATTTTCCAGAAAAATTCGAAAAACCACGTTCTTAAGAAAGATTTAAACACGAGTGCTTTTTCGATTGTTTCACAGGAAAAATTAGATGCCGAAATGATATGAGTAACAGATTATTCTGCATGAATCATGTATTTTATTAATTTGACAACAATTGTCAAGTTTTGCCTCAGGTAAACAATAAAAAACGCTGACCGCTGCTGTCATACAGTTTCTCCATCTAGAAACCATTTTTAATTCACAATTGTATTCCGATTGGTTGAACTTAAGACGAGGAAAATAGTCGAAAAAATAGCATTTTTCACCTAAATCGAACACCTTATGAAAAGATATCACATTTTCTCAAAAAAATATTTTCTGTTCCAAAAAGAAAAGATATGATCTTATATGAAGATATGATTTTATAAGAATTTTTCGAGATTGATGCATATTAACATTTCTTTTCCGAGTTGAATAAGTTTTTATGCTGTTTCATTTGAAAAAAATATGATCTTAATTTATCTGAATTGATGCAAAATCAATATCAAGAAAGTACATTCTTTCAAACAAAAAGCGATACAACTCTCACTTTAAAATGCAAAATTTATACTGTAATCATTGGAAATTATATCTAATTCAATATCTGTGTTCTGTGTTCAACACAAAAACTAAAAAAATACCAATGATTTGGACAAATTTCATATCTGTTTTTCGTAGATATTTTTTAGAAAATTTAATTTTTCAGCCAAACCAAAACTTTCTTCTAGAAAATTCCAGGTATGATTCGTTCCTCATACAAGAATCCAAGAAATACCCCCTTAATCACACCCGTATTCAGCTTCTTTGTTATCTCTAAAACGTGGTACTGTAACCATTGGAAATTATATTCAATTTAATATCTGTATTCTACAAGAGAATTGCAAAAATAACAATGATTTGGACGAATTGCATATCTGTTCTTCGTGGGCATTCTTCAGAAAATATAATTTTCAAGCCAAACCACTTTTTTTCCAAAACTTCTTCTAGAACATTCCAGGTATTTTCCGTTGCTCATACAAAATTCCAAAAAATACCCCATAATTACACCTGTATCCACCTTCTCCGTTATCTATGGAACGTGGTACTGCCATGAAGGGTTGAGAACGGGGTGGGGGTACGCAAATCAGAATAAATACTTTTGCCACCAGCATTTAAGCACATTCAGTTCGAGTTAATTGTGCGAGTTAGTGCTCTTCAATTTATATTTTGCTACCTACAAGATTTCTGGAAGTGCTGCTTTCATGCCATCGTTGAAATCTTCAGGTAAATATGAATATTTTTCTTGTGAATGTTTATGACCTCTTTCTTGAATATACTTGTAGATTTTCATCATTTTTGTTATTCTCTTTTCTTACATTCCTTCATATTTTCAGATAGAAATATTTTTTGAGGTTCTTTTCTTGAATATTTCACAACTTACAATATTTTCATTTGATCGAGTTATACTTGCATATTTTTATCATTTTCGTTGTTTCCTTTCTTACATTCCTCAATATTTTCAGATATGAGTATTTTTCATGTTTATGTTAATGTTCTTTTCCTCAAATTTTTTCACAAGTGCCGTAGCAGAGGGCCCCGCAGACCCCCCTTAGTGCCGGGGCCCCCCCGAGCCGAAAGAAAAGCTTGGAATGGGGCCCCCAATAACTATTGAACTAGCCAATTCGCGATATTTTTCTGATGATAGTTATCACTCTCGAAAAATAGAGAAATATTCTTGAATTATATTCAAAAAACATAAAAGGTTTGGAGTAATTCGATTTGACATATCACTAAATCACACCCTGTGCTACCCTATTCTTAAGAGTTTTTTATATAGCGTCAACCTTTTCGGCATTTTCTTTTGAACGTCGTCACATGATCGTTTTATTAATGGCTCGGCGGCTTATTTGACGCGTTGTTCTTCAGGTGACTTATCTCCTCTTGCAGAAATTATTGTCAATTCTCCAATTAGGACATTTAATGAAGAAGGGAAAAATATTATGAAATCTTTTTATTTCCATTCTAGAAGTGAGAGAAACAAGTGTAACAAGTGTTTGAATACGAAACCACGTTGTTACTTTGTTTACATTCAAAGACAAAGTTTTCAATATTCTGACTTTTTTAGTGCTTTTAGTTTCAGGATTACAATTTCATTGGAGGTTAGTTCTAGAATCAATTGCGTAGCTTATTTATCCGTTAAGATAAATTTTTTTCATTATTCACTCATATTTCAATACTTAAGAGAAGAAGAGTTATTGAATGCGCAAATCAGAAACGGCAGTTTGAATATCTTATAATTTTTCAGATATTAGAAAAAATGTCAGAGCAGAAAAAAAAATATTTGAGTGGAGCTTGCAAATGAAAACCACAGAGAGAAAAAATGAATTTTCTAAACAACTAGGTTTTTTAATATTTTAATAATCCAATGCCTGAGTCTCATTGAATTATTCAGCACAGTGGCGTATCAGGCATTAAATGGGACTCCAATAATTTCATTCTATTGAACTTGCTGACTCGTTATCTTTTTCTGATGATATTGTAACATAAACATGAATCGCAGAGGCTATAGACTGTACGCAAAAAAATAAAACAATGCTTTTCGGGGCTTTCTTCAAACATCGCCAAATGATCGTTTTATTGGGCTCAAAATAATCAAGAATTATCTTAGGATTTCAATGTCTCAAACTCATCTATCAGACTTTCAAGCCTACTCCAGCTTGGAACAAGAAGTTTGAATATCGACAAGTTGATAAATTTGTTCGAACACAAAAAATTTTAAGAGATAAATGAACCCCCACCCCCAATTTTTGAATAGGGAAGATGGTGTGAGTGATACCTCATTTGAAAGGTTTTTCACAAAAAAACACTACAAGTGCCATGAAAACACCACTTCATTTTCAAATGCTTAGTCAAGAATATTTCGAGAACTAATGCATAAAATGAAAAAACAATTACTGTGCTGAAATCAGTATAAAAATACCTTTCAAATGAGGTATCCCTCACCCCATCTTCCCTATTCAAAAATTGGGGGTGAGGGTTGTAGTAGCAAGGGTTGAAGCGCTATGCGTCCGTAACCTACATCTTAAGTTGTCCCCCTCGAAACAGAAATCGACCTGTCCGAGCATTTCTATCGAAAAAATTTATCTCGTCTGTTTCGTTTTCAAATGGCCCCGCTGTATGTCTATAATTGAGAGATACAAATAACGCTCGTCAATAATTGCTTTTACGAGTATTTATTTATCTCCACAAGAGAAACTAAGAATATCCGGAAAACTGAAGGAGCAAAAAATCATAATAAATGGCACAAATAAATAAATAAAGTTATTATAGATCATTCAAAAATCTTTAACACATAAGGACGATTTTTTATTCGTATGAACGTTAGAGTCAATAAATCCGATTAAATACTCTCTCAAATTGCGCTATCGCGTTGAGCGAATAAGCTCTGAAGTTTCATATCTGAGAATATTAGAGCGAAATTGAAAACTATTCAGACGAAATGAAAAAATTATTTTCGGAAAAATAAATATCAAATTTGCGTTTTCAATTTGTTTGCGATATTGAGAATGGAATGAAATATTGTATTTTCGACTAATGCGTATGAGGGAGATATATCGAAGCCAGAATGAGAAAGCACCATTCAAGTGAAATTATGCACATTTTCGGAGATATCGAGAAAAAGAGACAGGGAGACCAGCGCAAATACATAAATTAATTGGAATAATATGCACTCGCGCAATGACGCATTGAATGAACAACAATGGCCGAAAATGAAGCAATAAATTCAGATTAAAAACATGAGAATTCAGAATCTAAGTAAAAAATTTCGAGTTCTGCGAGGACAATTTTATCTTCATGAATTCAGTGGACTTTAAATATTCCTTGGGAGAGAGTTTTTACTCACCGGAGGCTTCTCCTTCCTCCATCCGCCATATATCCCTTATTTTTCCGGAGACCACCAGACCTTCACTCTTAATAATGTCCAATTATCTAGCACACCCAACGGCGACACTTAAAATTAGTTTTACCAATAATGAGAATGTATTTTGATAGTTTTGCGGGATTATCATAAGGACACTACCGAGGGCACTACCGTTTCTCATCGCGTATTGAATTCTTCTTCCGTGTTTTCTTTGTCTAGCCCCATATGACACCATATGTCCCATGCAGATAATTTTCGTTTTGTTTACCGAGTGGATCTGAAGTCTGGAAACGGTCAATTTATTACGCAAATAGGAGTAAAATCGTAATTCTGATACTAGGAACCATAAGAATTTCGCCCGAGGAATCAAATAGGCCCATCTGAATTTGAGCCCTAGATGAGATATGAGGCCCAACTCTGAAATTCCAAATGCAAACCTATCTTTTTTATTGCAGATTCAGATTCAGAAGGGGATTTTCCATCTCAGTGTGTTGAAACAAAAAAATTTTTCGTTCATATTTCGGGGGCGTTCATTCAGTCAGATCAGTATCAAAAAATTCATATTCTGATATTCCTTCCTTGGTATTTTTTATCGGTGAATAGATTTAGCCAACCAGATTTTGTGTTTCGAAGGGCCTTATATTCCTGCTCCCAAGGCAACGAACCTCTCAAAATTAGGGAAAATTCAGCACTAAATTATCCAGATTGCATGTAGACTTTTTCGATTTGATATTTGACCTCTTAACATTTTTTCCCGATGGCCATGTTTCCGACTCAAACATTTGATCCCGCTAATGTGAGCTATCAATTTAAATATTGATAACTAAATATACAAGATATGAAGCCCAACTTTGGCATTTCAATTAAAAATTCGTCTGTTTTATGGCAGATTTGAATTAAGCGGGAAGAATTCTTAACCGAATTGCTTCAAACAAACATTTTTTCCACCATATTTGGACTTCATAAAACAATTCTTGTTCAAAAATCCGAGGGATTATTCAAACCAGTAGGGAAATACATAGTGAAGTCCTTAATGATTTTTCTCAGGGAATCGATAGGGCCCGTCAGATTTTGGAACCTATGAGGCTTATGCGTGATATGAGGACAAACATTGAATTTTAAATGAACTGCAGGAAAGAAATCCACCGACCCTAGAAATGAGCAAATTTTTTTCAACCTATTTGCATGTAAAATCTTCCGCTGAATCCAAATTTGAAAATGAAACGAAGGGTTTTCATTTGAAATTGCAAAGCTGGACCTCTCATTTCTTATAAGTCTTTCTGGACTCGAAATCTCATGGGTTATTTAATTGATACATCGAGAAAAATTACTGAGTATATGAATTCAGCTTGAGACACTTGTCCACATACTGGGTGAATGCATTGGCTCTAAGGCAAAAAGATTCCGAAGACATAACTTTTACGGTCGATGTAGAGTCCAATAAAGAACACGTCAGTAACAGAGCGTTTCAATTCAACAATATAACTTGTTATATCGATAAGCCGGGGCTAAATCACAGAATAGTTGATAATCCCATACCTCAGTTGGTGGTGAAGTGGCGAGAAAGATTCTTTGTGGTAAGTCATAAGGAAGGGACGTAACAAATACAGAAATATGGCTCATTGCTACATGACCTCCAGCGAAGGTTAGGAGTGATCGCTAGGGAAGTTCTGCCAATTGTGGTAGGAATGAGGGGAGCGATTCCCAAAGGGATTCTCACTATCCCAACCACTTCCTAGTGAAACCACTGCCAAGTGAAAAGGCTTGGAAAAAATTAGTTATATACATATAGAGAACGTGTGAATGTAAACTTGGGTGTCTTGTGCCCCTCGTTCTGATTTGAATTTGACGAGCTGTTTAAAACGAAATATTTCGATATTAATATGGCTTGTATACCCTATTGTGAGTTATATACAGAAATATACCTTCATGTGAAATAAGCACTTATTTTGAAGCTTTTACAGGTGGCTTACTGTAGACATTACGGTGAATCATTTGATCGTCGTAAATCACGGAGCGATAACTATGCCATCTTGCGGAGAAACATCTGCTCCTCACTCCAACAGAATCTCTTCATTCCCCATCAGAATTTCCCTTGAAGAGGGAACTATTTCACGAAGATATTCTGTTCGAGTGAGGTGCAGCCTTTTTGCGATGGATGGCACTCTTCAAAGCTTTGTCTGGGAAATTTCAAACAGCATGGAATAAAATTCTGTGCCTCATTTGGTTGTCATCGGCGAGGCATTAAGCAGTACTGATGACGAGTAACAACTCAGAAACTAATTGAATCTACGTTGGTTCGATAACAGCACGTTCCCGCAGTTTACTTTATGATCTATATTTTCAATAGCCCATGTTTATTTTCGACAGAATTGAATACTAATGCGTATGAGGGGGATATACTTATCGAGGCCAGAATGAGAAAACACCATTCGAGTGAATTTATGCACATTTTCAGAGATATCGAGGCAGAGACAAAGAGACCAACGCAAAGAGATAAATAAATTGGGATAATATGCACTCGCGCAATGACATATTGAACGAATGAACAAAAATGGCCGAAAATGAAGTTATAATTTTATATTTAAAACCTGTGAATTCAAAATCTAAGCAAAAAATATCTAATTCTGCAAGGACAATTTGTGAGGGTGGATATCAATATGGCTTGTGCACAGATTTTAACAAAGTCTATTATATGGATATTTAAAACAGTTCACACTTTACAATAAATCAATACACAATCAAGGAATAGCAATACTCAACTACTGTCTCTAGGACCCCGTTATCTATCACACGTCCTGACAGAATTGGCGTCTATAGAAACTAGTACCTGAGCCTGCTTTTGTTGCGCATGCGCACAAGGCCAAACATAATACATTAGTTGTCATCAGGTTGTTTTATAGAAGTGGACTGGTCCCAAATTTACTTTGGCCAGCAGTTCTTACTTCAACACAATTTTATGTTCTATAAATTCAGTGGACTATAAATATCAAGAGACCACAAAAACTTAACCAGCCAAGTTGCCGCCGGAATTCACTGGTCCATACCACTGTAGTGGAGGTACTGTCCCCGGTCGTTTATGACCTGAAAGATTACCCAAGTAAAGAAAAGGAAGGAAGAATCAGAAGAAAAGGACCCTCCCATCTCAAAAAAAAAAACGCTAAACTAAATCTTAGAAAATCTAATTGATTTGCTTTTCACAGAAGGGCTTTTCGGATTGAAAGTGCCAGAAATGTCTACATGGAGATTTAGAAACTAGCGAGTGGTCTCTATTATATGCCCGTGATGAAACCACCCCGAAAACACCGCGGAAGACCCTATCGATAAGATTCCAGAAGACATCCCGGATTGTATCAAATATAGGAACAGAATCAGGAAAGCGGTCGCGGAATACCTTTCCAAGAAGGAAAAGGCTTAGCCAGATCAAACATTTCTGGCCAACAGAAATACTGGGGATCATCAAAAAGTTACCGAATAACAAAGCTCGCGGCTAACATGACATCGATGACAGGCTTATCAAGAACATTACTAAAAAAACACTGGTGCAGTTTTATTACATCGTGTATGCAAACATGACGCTCCAGTACTGACCAAAATGCTGGAAAACTGCAATTGTAGTCCCGATTATCAAAGTCGGTAAAGACAATAGTTGCCCAGCGAATTATCGCCCGATAAGCCTGCTATCGAACCTCAGCAAAGTCGTGGAAAAGGTCATATTCTTGAAAATGACAAAAGTCATCATCAAGAACAAAATCAGAGATGACCACCAATTTGGTTTCAAGGAAAAGTATAGCTCAACACAGCAAATATGCAGAATTGTTACCTACTGCATTGATAATTTCAATAAAAAAAATCAGACAGTTATGCTCCTGCTTGACATAGAAAAAGCGTTCGATAAGATCTGGACTGAGGATTTGGTCAATGAAATGATCATGCACAAACTTCCAGAATTCCTTTGCAGACTTGCATTTTCCTAATTTTGAAGCAGAGAATTCATCGTCAGAACGGGAGAGGCATTTTTAAAACCCAAGAGAATTACTGTAGGAATAGTACAAGGATCAGCCGTAGGACCAAGATTATTCAATATCTATTTCCAGAACATGCCTCAACATGAGAGTACAAACATTGCATTATTCGCAGATGATACTGCTATCTATGCACACTCAGCTGAGGATCCATCTCCAGATATTGAAAAAATATTTCGCAAGATGGATAATCAAGCTGAACGAAGAGAAAACCGAACCGATAGAAACTCGCCTGCCAGGGTCCCAAAATTGTTTCGACTCAGAACGGTGCCGTTCGCGAAGATCCCTAAGCGGACTACCTCTACCTGTACTAGGTCGGTAATTTCGAAGGGAATTCGATGGCAGGTATTCGGACAAAATATTGAGTACAACTGTGGAGATTTTGGAAAATTTATTAATAGGCTTCTAGGTAGTGAAGACAGTTCCCTGCAATATCTCGAAGAGTCACCAGTAGCTGCTAGACCAATAAATGATGCTCAAACTGCTGTTTCATCGCAACATTTTCACCAGCATGACGCAGTTGTCGTCGATGAAGCAGAAAGTCGTCATGAGTGACATTTGAAAACAAATACAAAGATAGTGAATTATTCTTGAACTTTCGAACGTTTCACAAATGCTCTTTCGTTCAAGACAATTGCATAGAGCCAAAAAGTAGCAATAAGTCAACTATTTAGATACAACTGTTGAAAGGTAAGACGAAGTCCTGCGACAACTTTTGAATTTAAGTCCACATGACTTTCGAAGGGGAAGTTCGATAAATCGATAATATCAGTCATTGTCGTATCCATAAGGGAAAGGGTTATCGGGGTCGATATAAACCCACAGAGAATGAGGGAGACTTATCATGAGATGGAGGTAGAACCGTCAAGAATATTACGGTCTTCACGGTGGCAGTGTCCAAAGATCATTCGTTGCTTCCTAATACCAAAATATTACCACTCGCTGATTTTATCCAGATGCATGATTAAGGTCCTGTGACAACTGAACTTTCAAATGAGAATGACAATACGACGATCGGTGGAATTGACTAAGGATATTCCGCTTGAGTATTTTTAAGCATCGGTTAAATATGGTGGTCTCGAGATTCCCCCATATACCATCACAATACAAGGCTTGCTCAGGGACAGACCAACCCCTCTCAAGGACTCGGCATGAAATCTCTTCTTGTGTGCGCGATTCCAGAGACTGTACAAGAAAAACCCAGGAAAATTGGCTCAACATGTCCGCCAAGGTGTAGACGTGGTAGAAGGCTATCAACAGGCTTGAAAAAGAGACTTGAAGGAGCTCTAATGAAGACTATAAGGAGAAGAAACACGTGCAGAGAAGCCAGATAGCACGGGTAAGACCAGGAAATCAGTTTCACAAGCTCTTCCTTGTCTTTCACCGGGTTGAGAAAGGCAGACGTCTTAAACGAAGGCAACGACTAAGGGGGCCACGGTATGTATTGTTATGGAATTGATTATACAAAATTTATATTTGATTTAGAATTACTTCGAAAGGATAATAATTGCAAATACATTTATCAAAATTCAAAAATTTCGAAATTTCAATTTATTGTATTCATTTCATAAATTTTCAATTCAAAATTCTCATAGATAAGTTTCATATATAATTATCAAGAGTAGTTTCAAAATTTCCAAATTCATGAGGATATATCAAAGGCTTCTCGAAAAGGCTGAAAATGAAAGATTTTAATGAAAATGATTTATGTTTAAAGTAGATTTGTAGTAGTATGTATTAAGTAATTAAGAGAGTGAAGACATTTGAGATGTGAAACCGTGGAGACAAAAAAAGGAATTGAATGGAAAAGATTTTAGAATTGAATAGAGAATTAATTCTACAGAAAATTAAATGAAACAGCTTTGAATCGATAAAGATTAAGTGGTGAACCTATCAAGTTTAATGCAATTATTATTCAAATGGAAATGGAAATGAAAATATAAAGAATGGTGAAAGAAGATATCGACCTTCGAAGAAAGAAAGCCATTGAACCAGTAATTTCTAGAATACTTCTTGAAGGATAGTTTCAAAAGATTATTCAACATTTTCATAGCAGTCTGTGAATATTGAAAGTGAGTTGATTTATAAACATCAACCAACTTTGAACATAACCTATTTGGAACATTGAACTGAATGAATAACCATAGATATAGTGATAATGCAATACATTATTGCATTTTTGTATGGTATGCTTATCCTTAAAGCGTTAAACTGTTTCTGATTAGTGATAATGTTTGTTATTCTTGTTTACTGATATTATACTTTATCATAGAAATCAAATTGAATATTTACTAGTAATTTATTACAAGCTCATACCCGCGGCTCCGCTCGCGTTATATTTCAATTCAAAATGGTACTGATAGGGATAGGTCCGCAACCCCACTTTCATAACCTCGTATCAGGAGAGACAGCACGTGTATACATAACGAAACGATGTCGCGTATAATTTCTTGCTCAAATTCACACTCGTTCAACCTACTGTAACTTTCAAAGTATCCATTAGAAAACAATACTGTAGAAAGCATTTTTCATCAGGAATAAATGCCGCAGATAACAGTCACATTCATTTTTGTATTGATGCATTCCATGTCAGTAAAAAACCCTCTTCAAATTGACCATTATTTTGGATTGAATTGAAAATGTTAGAAATGGCTATCGTGGGTTGTCTTCGGCAGTTAGACATATGCCCTCGCGGACTTTTTTATAGAACTTTTCGAGCACTACAAAATTGTCTTTGACTATGTTTCTCTATCTATAGTTTGCGAAGCGTCACCCGTGAAAGCCGGAAAGTACCGGGATTTTTCATGAAAAATCGACATTTTTTCTTATTTCTTCATTATGTAGGGATGAATGCTAAATGAAAACCTCCCAAACAAATTCTCTTCAATATAGTGAAAGTTTCATCAAAATCGCTCAATAAAGATCTTATTTCTGATCCTTCCATCAGAGTTCCTGGTTTTGACCTTCCCAGGAGAATATGGTCTGTTCTAAATCGCATTAAAGCAGGCCATGGAAGTTGCAATAGCATGCTCTTCCGATGGAATTCGGTTGAGAGTCCTAGTTGTGAGTGTGGGAAAGATGAGGAGACTATAGAACATCTTATAAATAGTTGTCCCATTTATAAATTTCAAGATGATTTCGAGGCTATACATAAAGTAACAAATGCATTTCTAAAATGGGTGGTTAATTTCAAAATTATTCGATTTATTCTGAATATTGGGTTTCTTTTCTGCTTTTTTATTTTTTCATTTCAGATTAAGAATCGCGAGCCGTTTTAGGAAGAATCTATCGACGGATAACATGAAGATGATCTCACACTGATGTCTTTCAAGATTTTTCCTGATATTTAATATTTTATGTTATTTTTTTACGGGGTGGCAGGTTTTTTCGGCTGAGGTTTTTTTCCCCTGGCTCTATAATATCGTATGATACTAGTGATGATAGTATCGTATGATTCTATAGTATCATACGAAGAATGTTATGATACCCCGATCTTTTTTTACCTCAGCTTAGGTACTTTTTGTTTCAACATTTATTGTATTATTTTAGCTCTCTATTTTCATAAGAATATATATATATATATATATATATATATATATATCTGGTTCCTGAGTCCATAAGGGAAAAACTAAGACACGGACATTCACATTTATAATAATAAGTATGGATTACATTTAACCAATATTCAATTATAGTATTTTTGAAATTTAAAATCAAAATCTTTCAATTTTTATTGACATTTTTTTGAACCCTCGATAGAGTAGAGTCAAGCAGGTAATTTTTCGAAATTCAATTACTCTTTCATAATTTTGGTTTCTAAATTCAAATCTAATTCGAAAAATTTCAAATATAAATAAATATGAACCATAGCAGTATACTCTGTTACGAATAAGTGGCTATCAGATTGGAATATGAAACAGACTTCGGTACTACCAAAAGATGAAAAGGGCTTCACAAAGAACTGAAAACTACATACTAGCAGATTTTTTTCGGTACTGAGAAGAATCTTTTGGGGTTGCATAGATTAAAAAATTAGGTCACATGCCACCAAAAACAGGTCATATCAGAGGCTAGGTGATCCAATAAAATCCATACCCCTTTGTGTTTTCTGCAACACTCCAAAGCTTATATCAAAAACCAGATTGTAACGATGGTGGACATAACTAAAGCGTTCGATACTGTGCTTCATTCCTTCACTAGCGAATCGATACTAATACAAGGCCTTACCAGTGACATTTCATCTGGCAACACTTTATTCAATACAGCAATCACTTGACCACAACGACGTGAAGTTAGCTGACACAAATATCCGGATACTCCATAAGTGATTCTGAACTATTTTTATTTGGAAGTTTTACAGTATTCCAATCATTTACACATGCTGGTGAAACCACTTGATTAAATTCCTAAGCACACACCATGAAATATTCTCAAAGTTTTTTTCGGGCATTACCATCGGTAGGATTTCTACCTCTAAGACAACAGGGTCAACTTCGTAGGTATCTGAGCACTAATTGGTTTTCGATAAAAAAAATATCAAATTTCCATATGTAAGTCACAGCGTCAAGTTAGTGACGTACAGTGAAAATTCGGATTATCTGGAGAATTGAACACGCAAGAAATTCAAAATATACGGCACAAACTGGATAAAAACATTCTTAAACCAAAATTCCAGGAGTGGGTCACCAACTTGATGCACCTCAGAAAGAGTGACAAACTTCACAAAGAAATACATGATTGTGAAGTTACGTACAATGTGAATCCTGAAACGCACTAGTATATTTCCTGTTATTATTTTTATTTCATGTTCCTTCTCATTATTGTTGTGTTTCGTTCTGAAAATTTTCTGAATGAGCATATTAATAGTGTCTGATCTATTGAATATTCACATCCTGGTATCATGAAACGAAAAGTAGAATATTAGTTTGTTGAAATGATATGTGATAATATTTATGTGTCAACGTCTTGAATGAAAATGCATAGATATATATATTAACGTTAACATTATTTGAATTGAACCTTGTAAGTGACAGGGTATTATTGAAGATGAAGAAGATTTGAAACGTCGAATATCTGAAAATGGGTTTTCTGCACCTCAACCTTATTCTTGCGAATTCATCTACTCAGTGAAAACTCCAATTATTCCGAAAACTGAACCAGCTCAGAATTCACGACATACTGCACAAATTGGAGCTAATTGAGCGCAATTAATCAAAAAAAGAAACTTTTCACATGTGACATGAGTCGCATAAAGTTGATGACTGACATGGAAAATTCAAAATATCTCAAACACTGTATGGGCACAAAATTTATAAACAGCATAAATTGGAACAAAATAGTCACAATTCATCGAAAAAAAAAATTTCCAAAATTCCATACAGGGTGTACCAAGTTCGACGGCCTATTAGGCGTTTCTGGAGAACTAGATCTTAAGCACGAACCGTTTTTCACATTTTTGAAGTCAAAGACTGTGGAAATATTGTACATTTTTAAATATTTTGAAAAACTCGTCACAGGGTGTTCCAAATGTTGGGCCAAAAATTGGGATCAAGATTGGCCCATAACTTTCGTTTTTCAAATTAGAACCCTATTTTTTTATGATTGCGTTGGATTGTATGAAGAAAAATGATGATAGTGTTCTAACATGTTAATGCTCCTAAAATTGATAATTCTTGAGTTATTTAGGATTTCCTGAATTTATGTGGTACGTAGCGTCAAATTCATTCAATCTGTTTCATTTCAACTATGACCTGGGTCATAGAAGATGAATTATTCCACTAATGATATACACTTGAATACATCCGTACTGAAATCGTTGCATTCGTCAAAATACTTTCCGAATTATAAAGAAAAAACTGAACAAAAAAAGGTGGATAAGAGTATTCGGTATAATGTTTGCTATTTCTAATCTAGATATCTTGACCACAAACCGTTTTCACGTTTTTGTAGTCGAAGACAATGGAAATATTTTACATATTTAGAATTTTGAAAAACTCGTCACAGGGTGTTCTAAATGTTCGGTCAAAAATTGGGATCAAGATTGGCCCATAACTTTCGTTTTACAAATTAGAACCCTATTTTTTTATGATTGCGTTGGAATCTGCGAAGGAAGATGATGATAATGTTTTATCATGTTGATACTTCTAAAATTAATATTTCTTGAGTTATTTAGTATTTCCTGATTCCATGTCGTACATTGCGTCAAATTCATAAAACCTGTTCCATAACAACAACGATGAATGAATTGAACAAAAAGGTGTGTCACTAGTGAGTTATTGAAATAATTTATCTTCTATGACCAAGGTCATAGTTGATATGAAACAGATTTAATGAATTTGACGCTACATACGACATAAAATCAGAAAATGCTGAATAACTTAAGAATTATCAATTTTAAGAGCATGAACATGTTAAAACATTTTCATCATTTTTCTTTGTACAATCCAACGCAATCATAAAAAAATAGGGTTCTAATTTGAAAAACGAAAGTTATGGGCCAATCTTGATCCCAATTTTTGGCCCAACATTTTGAACACCCTGTGATGAGTTTTTCAAAATTTTAAAAATGTACAATATTTCCACAGTCTTTGACTTCAAAAATGTGAAAACGGTTCGTGCTTAAGATATGTAGATTAGGAATAACAAACATAATACCGAATAATCTTTTCTCTCTTTTCTTCAGGTTTTTCTCGATATTTTTGATAGTATTTCGACGAATTCAACGATTTAAGTACGAAAGTATTCAGAATTGCATACTCTATCAAATGCAAAAAGAAAAAAACAGAAAAATAAAATTTTGAAAATTTTTTTTTCTCTCCCTGTATAACTAAAAGTGGTCAGGCTCCAAGAATATTTTAGCTCGGTAGATAATGTCAAACAATATCATAATCCCAATTTTCAGATTTCAACTAAGTCTAGTTCTCCAGAAACGCCTAATAGGCCGTCGAACTTGGTACACCCTGTATATGAGTCACAGCGTCATGTTGGTGACCCATAGTGAAAACTCGAAATATCTCTAGAATTGAATGGGCACAAAATTCGTAAGTTACGGCACAAATTGGCACAACATAGGTACAATCTTTTGAAAAAACAAAATTTTCAAAATTCCATATGAGAGTCACTAACTTGACGCTTGGCTCAGTGAAAACTCGAAATATCTCGAAAACTGAATGGGCACAAAGTTCATAATATACGGCACAAAATGAGCACAATTTATAGAAGAAAAAAAAATTTACAAAATTCCATACCCATATGGAAGTTGGTGACTCATAGTGAAAACTCGAAATATCTCGAAAACTGAATGAGCACAAAATTCGTAACTTACGGCACACAATTCCTAAAAAATTTTCATATCAAAATTCCACATATGCGTCACAGCGTAAAGTTGATGACTCATATTGAAATTTCGAAATATCTCGAAAACTGAATGGACACAAAATTTATAACATACGGCACAAATTGGCACAAAAAGGGAACAAAATTCCCAAAGTATTTTCTTATCAAAATTCCACTAGTGAGTCACTAACTTGACGCACCTTTTCGATATTCCGTTCGGCCGACCAGCTGCGGTAGGATTCTTGCACCAATATTCAGGGTGAATTTTTTTAATGTTTCATCAGAAGTTTTCGGAGAAGGAAGTGTAATACAAATTCGAGATTTTGCATTGTTGTTTTAGATTACATGATCTTGAGTTGTAAAATAATTTCAAGCAAAATCTACTTCCGGTTCTACCAGGAACGAATGTGAACTTCGTTATTTCAAATGTAACACCCTGCATATTTATACATATTTTAATTCTTTGTTTATTTCTACACTTACTTCATGTATAATATGCGCGACCTCACAAACGATTGTTGAGTTATAACCTTATTGTCAAATTATTTGTCAGAAAGTATAGTGTTTATATCTTCAAAATCCCTCATTGTAACTTTTTTTTGCAACAGTGAAATAAAATAAAGTAGGCTGATACTGTTGCTGCTATAACTTATGAGGAAATTTCATACAGGGTGTCTGAAACAAAGCTTCAAAGTGAGCCTCAATAAAACTATGAAATCCTTTTATTTTCAGATGGCAACCATAAAATTTTGTTTTCTAAACGATTGCCCGTCAAAAACTAGTAAGAGTATGTTGAACATTTTATGCCTTCAACATCAGTATTTTTGCCGTTATTGAATTAAATTCGATTTCACGACCAAAGACAGGTTTCGCTAAGTCGAAGTCATTGGTATGTTCGTTTTTTAGTAGGCAATGTTAGAAACTGTCATTCTTACCTTTTTTATAATGATCAAATACGCAAAAAAAATTTCAGGACAAAACTTTCACATCAATTCTCTTAACAACAAACGAAAATTAAATAAATGCTATTCAAATAAATTTTCAAATTTATTAATTCTTCTACGAACTTCACCTATTGTAGATGTTCAATTTTGTTCCTTGAATGAATGCTATTTTCATTAACCTCCCATTTTAAGGTACCCCATAGATCTGGAGAACGAGAAGGCCAATCTGATGGACTATTCAATCTGGTATTTTGATACATTCACCATGAATAAAGAACATATTTGATACATCACTGTTAACGTAATTCCGATTCTGCATAGTCCCCGATTAATCGAACAACAAGTATTATGAAGGATAATGAGAATTATCCTGCATTATAAATGCATTGATGTGTTTACTTTTGACAAAACTTACTTGAAAATTATCTGAACAAATCCATTATTAGACTAAGAAACCTGACTTCATTCCTGAAATTCAAATTTCATTCAATTACGGCAAAACTACGGTATAAGGAATGAAATGATAGACACACTCTAACTAGTATTTGACAAGCAATCGATTAGAAGAACACCCTATATGAAATTTCCCCATAAGTTATAGCAGCAACCAGCAACAGCATCACCGTACTTTATTTGATGTTGCGAAAAAAACATTTTACAGGGAGAAATTTTGAAGATATGAACATTAATTTGTGACAATCTTTCTGACAAATATTATACATGAAACTAGTGTAGAATTGAACGAAGAATTGAAATATGTCTGAATATACAGGGTGTTACATTTGAAATAACGAAGTTCAAATTCATTTCCGGTGGAACCGGAAGTAGATTTTGCTCGAAAATATTTTGAAACTCAAGATTATGTAGTCTAAAACGACAATGCAAACTCTGGAGTTTGTATTACAATTCCTTCCCCGAAAACTTCTAATGAAACACATAAAAACATCACCCCGTATAGCGAATATATGAATAAAGTTATTATAGACCATTCGAAATTCTTGAAACACGTAAGGACAATTTGTTTATTCGTATGAACGTTAGGGTCAATGAACACCTGATTAGCTACTTTCTAAAATTGCGCTATCGAGTTGAGCAAATAAGCTCTGAAGTTTTCTATCTGAGAATTATAGCCAAATTAGAAACTATTCAGACGAAATGAAAGAAATTATTTCCGGAAAAATAAATATCAAATTTGTGTTTTTAAATTTTTTGCGATATTTAGAATGGAATGAAATGTTGTATTTTCGACAGCGGTGAAACTAATGCGTATGAGGGAGATATATCGAAGCCAGAATGAGAAAGCACCATTCAAGTGAAATTAGGCACATTTTCGGAGATATCGAGAAAGAGACAGAAAGACCAGCGCAAATACATAAATTAATTGGAATAATATGCACTCGCCCAATGACGCATTGAATGAATGAACAAAAATGGCCGAAAATGAAGTAATGATTTCAGATCAAAAACCTAAGAACTCAGAATCTGAGTAAAAAATATCGAGTTCTGCGAGGACAAATTTATGTTCGATAAAATCAGTGGACTATAAATATTTCTTGGGATTGAGTCTTTACTCACCAGAGGTTTCTCCTTCCACCATCCACCATATATCCTTCATTCTTCCGGAGACCACCAGAACTTCACCCTTAATAACATCCTATTAGTCTTTCACATGCAACGGCGACACTTAAAATTAGATTTACCAATAATGATAATGTATTTTGATACTTTCGCGAAATTATTATCAGCACACTACCGTTTCTCATCGCGTTTTGAATTCTTCTTCCGAGTTTTCTTTGTCTAGCCCCATATGACACCATATGTCCCGTGCAGATAATTTTCGTTTTGTCTACCGGGGGGATCTAATCTAAAGTCTGGAAACGGTCAATTTATAACGCAACTAAACTGCTCGTCACAAGAAACGTTAATAATGAAATTTGGCATCCACTTTCACTTCTCATAATTTCTAAAATACTGAACGCATTTTAAATTGCAGTTCAGATTTTAAAAGCTCTATGAAAATGACGAGTTATTTTTCGGAAAATATGACATACATGTCGAAAGCTTAAATTGTAATGGAAAACTTATAAAACAAGTCATGAAACTCCCCGAACTTTCATTCAGATATATCAGAATAGAAAATTGAATCATGAAACATTTTGAAAATTTCCTCCACCTGCATCCAAAAATTTTCGCACCTCTTCAATATTTCTTGGTTAGTGGATTTCCTTATTCATTCTGGAACAGAATTCTGCCAATACATTGCACGATAAATTCTGCAGTTCGAACAAACCTGGATTATTTTGGAATAAAGTCATACAGATTTTTATGAAAGGGTGAACTTAGATCATAATTGATACCTCACATATTATATGCTCATTGGTAACAGTTATTTCTGAATATCTCGAAAATGGTACATTCTAGATATAGGGCACCTTAAAAAAGTCTACTTATTTCTCCCCCACAAATTGAAATGGGAGTGAAAAAAATACGGTTTTCATTTGGAAAAATCGAATTTCTCCCTTTTTTGGAACTTTGACACTCTAACAAATTTTCCTGAATATCTCGAAAATGGTACATTTTGAATATAGGGAACCCCCAATAAACTCTAGCTATTTTCACCTGACAAATTGATATGTGAGTGAAAAAAATATGGTTTCCATTTGAAAAAATCGAGTTTTTGGCTTTTTTTGAATTCCAACTTTGACACTCTCATTTTACTTCCCAGTATATCCAAACGTTATATCTTGTCGGAAACCCATTTCTAAAAACAGATCTGAGATTGTGCGTTGCGCTTTCATTGAATTCTCAGTGTTCTACAAGCCTCAATTTGTAATTTTTTTCGAAAAACAGTGAATAACTCGAAAATGTCTCTAGATGGCTATAGGGAGTAATACATAAAATTAATGTGGCATTCGAAGATCTATCCGGAAAAGTCATAATATACAGGGCGTTCCATTTTAAATAAGAAAGTTGATACCACTTCCGGTGAAAGCGGAAGTCATTGATATTCAAAAAATATATCCTAAATGAAGGTCTCCTTGGCTTATATCTTCACACAAAATTTGGAAATGATCGAATCAATATTGCTCCATAAACTTCTGATGGGCGCTCCCGGTGGGACCCCCTGTGTATATTGTATCGAAGTGTTTCGTCGTATTTTTGAACCCTCATAACTTAAATTAACGTGCAAAGTATCAAGTGCATAGCTCGTACACTTTAGACTTCATTGATATATATGGAGGACGGCTTGTTATGAATTAAAAATAAATATTCAAACATTCCCAGGGAAAACTGCCCCCACATTTTGAATAAGGGAATGAAATGAAGCGCTCGTAAGACGACTCATGTGTATTAACACCAAATACAATTTCCCTGTAATAACCCCAACCACAGTTTCCATTGTGGAATTTCCCGTTGTGATCATTATTTAATGATAGGATTCTTCATACAATTGTTGTCATGGCAGATGGCAATTACATCGGCATCGCAGCTTGAACCTAGGTAGGAAAATTTCTATACTTCCTACATTGTTGATTTATAACATGAATTGTGAATTAGTTTGACTTGAAATAGATCTCGCAATAATTATATTTTATTTGATTATTTGGGAAAATTAACAAAATGAAAGGATTTTGTCATAAGCAACGTACAAAAATAATTGAAATCCAACCAATTTATTTTGCAAATAGGTGTAAAATCGGAATTCTGATACTATGGACCATAAGAATTTCTTTCGCCCTAGGAATCGAATAGGCCCATCAGATTTTGAGCCCAAACGGGCCTCAGAGGAGATATGGGGCCCAACTCTGAAATTTAAAATGCAAACCTATCTTCTTTATTGCAGATTCGGATTAAGCAGGAGATTTTACATCTGAGTGGGTTGAAACAAAAACAATTTTCGTTCATATTTGGACCCTATGCAGCGTGTTTTATTCAGAATTTCGGAGGCGTTCATTCAGTCAGATCAGGATGCAAAAATTCATATTCTGATACTGAGGTCCTCAGTGATTTTTTTCAGGGAATCGATTGGGCCCATCAGATTTCGGACCCTATGGGGCTTATGCGTGATATGAGGACAAACATTGAATTTTGAATGAACTGCAGGAAGGAAATGCACGGAGCCTAGAAATGAGCAAAAAAATTTTGTTCAACCAATTTGCATGTCAAATTTCCCGCTAAATCCAAATTTGAAAATGAAACGAAGGGTTTGCATTTGAAATTGCAAAGTTGCACCTCTATTCTCTTATGAGTCTATCTGGACCCGAAATCTGATGGGTTATTCAATTGATACATCGAGAAAAATTACTGAGAACCTCAGTATATGAATTCTACATCCTGATCGGTTGCATCACTCACCGATGACCGCATAGGCAACGCATGGCTTTATACCTCATCACTGCTAAAGCCATTCAGCAATAACAGCTCTCAAAATGCGAACCAACACTTGTCCTAACAGAGAGGCGTTTAACAAATATGGATAAGTTACGTATTCAGGACAACAGGTAGTATTTATCGATGAGCCGGGGCTAAATCACAGAGTAGATGACAATTCCACACCTGACTTTGTGGTAAAGTGAGGAGAAAGCGTCTTCGTGGTACGTCATGAGGAAGGGAAGTAACAAATAGAGAAATATGGCTCATTGCTACATGACCTCCAGCGAAGGTAAGAGTGACGCTAGGGAAGTCCTGCCAATTGTGGTAGGAACGAGGGGAGCGATACCCAAAGAGACGACTAAAGATAGTCACTCTAGGCATTAGGGGCAAATCGACATTGAAGACGATTTCGATTATCGCTTTCCGGCGCTCAGTTGAGATGTTCCATGAGTTCATGGATTTCGACGCTCCCCTCCGTCGACGTGTGTTCAGACGACGCGGGCGGGAAGACCTTCGGCATCTTCCTGGTTCTGAAAATCTCAATCAAAGCATTTGGCACTTAGCAGCTGAATATTGATTCATCTTTGTGAGGTATCTTTTACTAATAAATGTCATTTTATTATTTCATTCTGTATTTAATCGTGGTGTCCACCATGTATGACTAGGTGCTACCCCTTCTTCTTCTTTCTCAAACAAACTGATCTGCAACCAGCAATGCCCCTGATTGGAGAGGTCTGAATATGGAGGTGCTACCCCTATTTGTAGTCACCCTTTTCATTTACACATTGATGTGCAATACTTCGGGCAGCAAGTATGATCTTTTTTATGAATCAATACTTAGTCCACGAGTCGTGTCGGTAGGAGGGACCTGCGGCACGTCCACAAGTGGGTAGTCTCGAAAGAGCTAGTATCGAATCTGCGGATTCCGCAAATAGGCGTTTTTTCCCCGGAGGGAGGAAACTCACTTGCCCTAATACTTCCTACCGTTCGCCTAGCACCTTGGCAATAGCACCATAACATGATTGAAGTGCTTGTTGGTAGGAGCAAGAGAATGAGATACAGTGGCGAAGTCAAACGGAGGTAGACCTGGGTCTAAGTCTGATAGCTGCTGTAACGAAAAGGTTAAAATTAAAACAAAGATTACAGCGTCCACCATGCCGAAAGTAAAAATTCAGTACTCTGAAGAGTATAGCCAAATGCCTCGTCCTCTAAATAGTGATGCGCATGAATGGATTAACGAGATTCTCACTGTCCCTACCACTATCAATTGTTACAACTGCCAAGTGAAAGGGCTTGGAAAAATTAGTTACATACAAAATAGAGAACGTGTGAATGTAAACATGTGTGTCTTGTGCCTCTCGTTCTGATTTGACTTGGCGGCTGAGTATTGACTCATCTTTGTGAGGTGTCTTTTACGGATGAATCTTAATTTATTAGTTTATTCTATAATCAATCGTGGTGTCCACCATGTATGACTAGGTGCTATCCCTGTTAGTATTCACCTATTTCACTCATACATTGATGTGCAATACTTCGGGCAGCAAGTATGATCTTTTCTATGAATCAATACTTAGTCCGCGAGTCGTGTCGGTAGGAGGGGACCTGCGGCACGTCCACAAGTGGGTAGTCTCGAAAGAGCTAGTATCGAATCTGCGGATTCGGCGAATAGACGTTTTTCTCCGGAGGGAGGAAACTCACTCGCCCTAAATTTTCCAACTTTTCGCACTACCACCTTGGCAATAGCACCATAATATGATTGTAGGTGCTTGATGGAAGGAGTAAGAGAATGAGATAAAGTGGAGAAGCCAACCGAAGGTAAACCTGGGTCTACGTCAACAGCTGATAGCTGCTGTATCGAATAGGTAGTAATTAGAACAAATATCACAGAGTCCACCGTGCCGAAAGTCAAAATACAGTACTCTGAAGAATACAGCTGAATGCCTCGTCATCTAAATAGTGACGCGCAGGAATGGATTAACGAGATTCTCCCTGTCCCTACCACTTCCTATTGTTACTACTGCCAAGTGAAAGGGTTTGGAAAATGAGATTACATACATAATGGAGAACGTGTTAATGTAAACGTGTATGTCCTGTGCCTCTCGTTCTGATTTGAATTAGACGAGCTGTTTAAAACGAAATATTTCGATATTTATATGGCTTGTAAATCCTATTGTGAGTTATATACTGAAATATACCTTCATGTGAAATGAACACTTATTTCGAAGCTTTTACAGGTGCCTAACTGTAGACATTACGGTGAATCATTTGATCGTCGTAAATCACGGAGCGATAACTATGCCATCTTGCGGAGAAACATCTGCTCCTAACTCCAACAGAATCTCTTCATTCCTCATTTCTCATAAGAATTTCCTTGAGGAGGGAACTATTTCATGAAGACATTCTGTTCGAGTGAGGTGCCGACGTTTCTCCGCTAGATGGCACTTCTCAAAGTTATGTCTGGGAAATTTATATAAGTATTTAGGTACTATGTCTACTTGTTCCAGATGTTGGAACCTCATAAAATATTTATAGCCCTGTTGAACGTTCTTTGGCGGTCCCTTCGAAATATTCGTTCAATTATCGTCTTATGCACGAATTCAGTTAATTGTAGAGAATTATGGCGGAAGGAGGAGAGCAAAATCTGTTTTTTTTTTCGAATCTATTGATTAAGAATGAGAATACTGTAGCATTCAGTAAGGGTACTGGCATTTGGCCCTGCAGTTTATAAACATATACATCATAAAAGGAAATAATAACACCCTCGGTGAAACCACATGTTCTCTTGGCGCGTCTTCAGCTATCCGAACGCAATGAAGTTAGCAACTGAGAACGCCATTATATAAGTGCACCTCTAATCAGTCGATATGAACACAACGAGAATCCGAAAAGCCATCATTTGTATTAGAATTTCCTGCCCTACTACTTTTGTTCGAAACTTTTTTGATAAACCTTCTAGTTTTCGAGAAAACGTAACTTTTTCGACATTTTCACAAATTTTCCAAGGTTCCTGAAAATTTAGGAACCTGCAATTTTGACCATGAGTTCTTTCTCAAGTGACAATTATTATATAAAAATGCAGCTCTTTACGCAAAATAGTGATTTCAGACCTTCGTTTACTAGACTAACTAGGTTCAGTTTCGTTATATTCTATTTTTTCTGATTTTTCGAATAAATTCAAAATTTTCTTGGTATTGAATTAAGAAATTAATTCAATTCATTGGTTTCTGAAACCTATCTTTTCAGTGTGGCTTTTGTAAGTTTAAATTTGGATACCAAGTAAACAAGTTGCACAACACTACCCCGAACTGTTCCGAGCTTCAGGTATTCATACAACTGGAACTTGACGCCCTTAATCAAACTGACCATTCGTGACTCCTCTATCGCACGGGCAATCTCAGAAAATGTCTTATATATATATAGAAAAATTTTCGATTCAAATATAATAAAAACCACTGTTTTCAATAGAAATATGCATACATGATCGTGACATTTCCCATGGAACTTTCTAGTCGGTTCATCTGGATCATAAAAATGAATAATTGAATTTCTATGATCTTCTCTTCGAAACCGAAAATTTAATACGAATACAGCGGAGATTGAAGAACATTTCATAATAATACATAATAAAAGAATTAGAGCAGTTGGTTATATCATCGCAAAAATGCATAGATCAAGGATATGATAACGGAGCCAATATGCGTGGTGAAAAAAAAGTGGTTTCCTAGAACGTTATTCTTGAAATAAACCCACTTGCTTACTTTTTACCTTGTGGGAGTCATAGCTAGAATCTCATCCTAGGAGATGCAGCACCGTCTTGAGTCCAAGCAAAATCTTTTTTTGATTTGCTACAAAGGTTGTATACTCTGTTTGCCGGCTCAACTCAGAGGTGGGCGATTTTAAGGGATCATGTAAAAGCCTTATCACTAACACCGCTTTGTGAAACTAGATTCAAGAAGAAAAAAAGGGCCTCGCGAAAACCTCCCGCCCAGGGCCACGCAACTTTGGCATTTCAAATGCAAATTCATCTTTTTTATTGCAGATTTGAATTCAGCGGGAAAACCGAATTAGGTGAAACCCAAAATTTTTGTTCAAGAATCCGCAGGATTATTTAGATCAGGATGAAAAAATGCATACTCTAATAGTGAGGTTCTCAGTGATTTCTCTCAAAGAATTGATTGGAACCTATGAGACTTTTGCGTGATATGAGGACAAACTTTGAAATTCAAAGTTTGAATTCTGAATGAAATGCAAGAGGGCAATGCATGTATCCCGAAAATGGATAAAAAAATCTGTTCAACCACCCCGGAAGTAAATTTGAAATTAAAAGAGAGGTTCGCCTCTGAAAATACAAAGTTGGAACTCTCATCGCGTAAATTCCTTGTGGACCCGAAATCTGATGGGTTATTCAATCAAAATTACAAAGAAAATGCAGAAAATGCAGTCTGCATCATGAACTGAATGAACTCCTGGATTTTTGTACAAATAAAGCTGATTATGGGGCCCTGATATTGACGCAAATATTTGTAGTTTCAACCAATTCGAATGAAAAATTTCCTGCATAAACTGAATCGGCAATAACGAAGAAGGGTTCGCGTTTAAAATTCAAAATTCTGGCCTCATTTCTCATGTAAGGACTTCTTGGACCGAAAATCTGATCAGCTCATTCGATTCTACGGGCGAAATTTCAAAAGAAATTGAATTGGACAAAGAAAGATATGATCTGTGCACTTTTGGTACACCATTTGAAAGACTTGAATTTTTAAGAGTACCTCATGGACCAGGGGTATTTCAGGATAAATTTCAGAATTTTTTTTAAAGCAACAGTTCTAAAATTAACATGGGGAAAGACTAAAAGTGAACATGATTGGGAAATGTGTTAGAAATAGCTAGAAAAAATATTGTTCATTTCAATTTGGATAAGTGTAGATTTGCACAGGAACAAATCAATTTATGGGTCAAGAAATAACTCACAAAGAAATGAAACCAACCGATAAAAGAATGAAAGAGATCCTAGAAATTTCAGAACCCAAAGATAAGAAAGATATAAATGCCACTGCGCCAACTTTTGAGAAAAGAAGAAGAATTTTTGTGGGTGTATGAACAGAAGAAAGCATTCAAAATTTAAAAGAAATATTAGTATCAGAACCATTTTTGCAATTTTATGATAGGGATAAGCCAATATCAGTAGATAGTTCAAAAAATGGACATGGTTCAGTATTCTTTCAAAATAATTTACCATGTGAATATGCATCAAGGGCTTGAACAGAAACGCAGATGAAATATGCTCAAATTGAAAAGGAATTATTAGCAATCTGTTTTGGTATGACAAAGTTTTATGAATATATCTATGGAAAAAAATTACGGTTCAGACTTATCATTAACCATTATTACAAATTTTCAAGATACCCCTCCATAGATACCCTGCGCGATTACAAAGAATGTTGTGACAATTGCAAAAGTTTGATTCTGATGATATACATAAAAGTGGTAAAGACTTGGTTATAGCTGATGCAGTATCTAGAGCATATTTACCAGACACATATATCATTTTAGAATCGGAAATCGAAACTCAAGTTTGTTTGATAAAAAGTTTCATAAATGCCACACTATTGAATTTAATTTTGTTTTATTTTAAAATATTACTCGTAGGAATGATAGAGAACTACCTTGAAGCCATGAAACTGACACATGACAAACACAATCGAGAATATATGTGGAAGAAAAGGGTTGTAGCGCCTACGAATAGAGATAAGAGAGGATGTAGGGGATGCAAAATATTTTCGAAAAAAACATGTCCTGAACGTCATAGCAGATTCTGAACGAAACGGATGGAAAATATCAACCATTCCTGGAGTATATGAGGATCCACTGAAATCCAGTGCTAACTGTTCTTTCTACTCTGGAAGAAATGGGAGTTATTTTCAACCATAGTGAGTTTGTATCGACTTCATTGGTCCTATCAAGTTAAAAAATGAGAATCAAAGTTTTCACCCTGGCACATCCACTTCATCAGGGAGCCCCATTTGCCAACTCAGCGCCACAAAGAGTGGCGATGGTTGTTAATGAGCCCAACCTTAAGGCTGTTTATACACACAGAGCCCACAACATGCGACGCCGTTCTGAAATATTTCTATCTGCGATATTCTTGTCATTTCAGATCTTGGTCCGCTCAGCTTAGCCGACCAGCGAGATTTCTTGACTTAATTTTTTTACTCAACATAATCCTGAAACAAATTAGCAGACACGTAATCGGACAAAATATTGAGTACAACTTTATGATGTACACTGTGGAAATTCTGGAATATTCATCAACAGGCATCTGAGTGATGATGACAGCTCCTTGCATTATCTCGAACAGTCACCAGTAGCTGTTAGATCAATATACGATGCTCAAGCTGCTGTTCCATCGCAACATTTTCCCCAGCATGACGTAGTTGTCGTCGATGAAACAGAAAGACGTCAAAGTGAATTTGACGCTTCCTCGAATCAGAAATCAAAGGTGCCAGCACGGAAAAAGTAATCACTTGAAAGCGAACAGAAAGATGGTAAATTATTCACAAACTTTGGAACGATTAACGAATGCTATTTCGTTCAAGACAAGACAAGTTGACTATACAGGCAAATTTCGGAATTTGTTGAAAGGTAAGACGAAGTCCTGCAACAACTTCTGAAAAAGAGTCCACATTACTTTCGAAGGAGGAATTCGATGAATCGATATCGATATCGATTTGATGTATCATCCTTCATTATCCAAAATCTTGAAGAAAAGATCTATCGTAATTAAAGTTAAATACTCACTCTCAACGCCCATCATTTCCGATATTTCAGACCATGCACTATTTATTTTTATTTCTGTAGTACCACCAATTGGAGGTGTCCTAAAGTTGAGGATGATCTTTTACTAAGTTGATCAATTTCACGTCATCCAATGTTGAGTACGGAAACTTAACAAACTCTTTTATTAAAGATGCAGAGCGGCGGAAACTAACATAAGCCACCACTTTTTATAATCGTATCTGCGTATTGTTGGCCTAGGCCTTCTAGGTGGAGTTAGCATACATTAATTCCCACTCGATTGCTTTCAACAATTCCCATATAAAACATGGTGTACATTAAATACTCCTTTTGGAAGGTACCAATTTCTTTGCATGCCTTTGGTATTAAGTCAGGAAGCGAAGGTTATCAACGTAAAATGTCAGAAATTTTTGAAAATATTGACAGGACGGATATTTACATAGAAGCTTATTAGTTTATGCAACGATAAGGAAGAACATGATGCTACACTGAGATTAGTTTTAGAAGAAGCTAGAGGGGTTGATATCAAATTGAATAAGGAAAAATGTAAAATTGCAATGAAGGAAATTAACACATTACTGCATGATATATTGAACAATTGAAAAAGTTTTTTTTTTCTGGGTGAATGATTTTATTGAGGCTTCAAAATGAAAAATTACTTCTTTTTTCGTAAGAAACTACATTCATTAATTTTTTTTCAGAAACCATATATATGGGTTCGTATGCATCAAAACCTCAAATCCCGTGGACATATATCAGCAACCCAGAGGTAAGGTGTGTAAGTCACAATATCAAAATTGGACAAAAGAGATTTTTCAGTTCGATTATTGTTTCAGAGAATGTTTACTGCCATTATTTGGCGACTTGATATACTAAGGGCGGGTTTCACAAAGCTTTTATTGTATGATTAAAAAACCTTACGTAAATTCGAACCAATCGAATCACTCGTCTTGAAGTTTTAACGAATCGCGGTGGCTCCAATTAATTTAACGGTACAATCGAAGTTTTGTGAAACCGACTCCTAGGGAGTCAAAAATGTGTTCCACTAGCTAGAATTCACTTACGTGAATCCAATATTGTAGATAGTTCGTGTCTGGAAAAATGTGACTTAACACACTTTACCTCTGAGGTGCTGATATGGTTTCGTATGCACACTGAGTGAATATGATTATTTTTATCAAAACTTTATCATATTCAAATAAATGGAGAATTTTATGAAATTCTGAGGCTCCACTCAAAACTTGGTATTAATAACCCCCTTTAACTTTTCTGCTGAATAATACTGTTTGATTTGTGCCTTTGGTATCATCTGCTCATCTACCGCTAAATACTTTTCCTTTGGAATATCAATAGGCGCTGTTGAATTTTCTCTATCAAAAGACAAATTTTGAATAGTGTATCGTGTCCTTCACTAATTGAATATTATGAAATGTTGAAATGTGAGAAACATTGCTTATAAATGGAATGGAGGATATAAGAAATCAAATCATCATCGCTTAGGTCATGCCCAGATTTAGCGTAGTATGAAGAAACATGAAGCAATTGGAACGAAACCATATCCTCGTGCTCATTTACCATCATATTTATATGCATACGAACCCAGATATGGTTTTGAAACAATTAGTGTTGAAAATGGATGGAATTGAAAAAAAAGTGAAAATCTATTGTTATGAATTCAAACTAGAGGATATGTCACACAACAAAATATTTTGTTGCTTGAAAAACACATCTTTATTCCTAATTCTTCTTGCTAAGTGGAGAGACGCACGAGCATATGAACAATCACAAACATTGTCTGGAAGAGTGAGATTATATCTAAGAGGAATACTCGGGTATGGAGTGCATTATCGACAAGAGTACATACCTACATATAATGAGGTTTTTCCTCAAGTTGTATTAAAGTCAAGTAATCATCTTCCAAGACGAATTCTACTCTCACTAGAATCTCCCTCGACACAATAAAACTGAATACAATTTACTGACTTTTCTTTCCTCTGTATTAAATTAATTTCATCTAACATCAGGCTGGAGAAAATCTTGACATTATTGATAGTTGAAGTGACTTGAATTAGTTCTAACTTTCATCTTACGAGTCTGGTGTATGTATAGGGGTGGTACGAATAGGTTTTTATGCAAGTTCTATCAGATAGCAATATATATTGTGAAGGTGGTTGGTGTCTTGTTTGGAGTTCACGGTGTTTTCTGTTGTGTAATAACCATCATTTCAAGGAAGAGTCTTCTATTGTAATTGGATTCTCTGTATAAAATTTTCACATTATCATAGTTCATTCTGTGATCGTTGATATTGCAATGTATGGCTAGAGAACAAGTTTTGATTTCTCGTCTTGTGTCACTTTATTGATGTGACTCGGGTTTTGATCCAATTAGAAGTCTGTCCTATGTAGGTCTTGTCACAACCTTCACAAGGTATGCTGTAAACGACATTGACTAGCACTGGATTGTCAATGAACGTTATTGATGAGTTTACCAATGCAGTTCGGGGTGATGGCTGCGGGCGACAACTAACAATTCTCTTATATCTATACGAAGTTCTCTCAGCTGAAAGGATTTGATACTATGTTCGGGTTCTTCGATTCCGGATGGGATCTATTTGTTTCTCGAGTGGATTTGGCTTGCATGTCTTAAGAGTTCCGCCTACTACCGTGTGGAACGTTGGGACGCCGAATCCCGAGAACTTGGGATAACCCGTCGAACTCATACTAAAAGAGAATGCGGAGGCTTACGCCTATATTCAAAATTTGGTCGGTCGCATAGAGCTCAGAGATCATAGTCAAACTTGGGCAACTGCGTCAGTGTGCGGCGATCGTTCCATTTTGGAGGCATCGTCTCATCTGATTACTTACAGCGATACTATGATGCCGAGGATACGTGATAGTGTCCAGCAGCTGTCCAATGTGGCGGCTGTGGGGTACGTTTCTGCGTTAATTCTTCCTGTGAATAGTTTAGCTAACAGCTTTCATCCTATAGCGAATCTCAATATTTAGTGTATTAACTCTACAGTACTTATCATAGAGTTTGTTTAATGTAGATTCTCCTTGAATAAACTCTTATTCTATTCTATCTATCTGCTCATCTACCGCTAAATACTTTTCCTTTGGAATTATCAATAGGCGCTGTTGAATTTTCTCTATCAAAGGACGAATTTTGAATAGTAACTCGTGGTTTTGAAACAATTAGTGTTGAAAATGGATGGAATCGAAAAAAAAGTAAAAATCTATTTGTAATGAATACAAACTAGAGGATTTGTCACACAACCAAATATTTTTTTTTGCTCGAAAAACACATCTTTTCATTCCTAATTCTTCTTGCTAAGTGGAGAGATGCACGAGCATATGAACAATCACAAACAATATCTGGAAGAGTGAGATTATATCTAAGAGGAATAGTCGGGTAGGGAGTACATTATCGACAAGAGTACATACCTACATATAATGTGGTTTTTCCTTAAGTGTATTAAAGTCAAGTAATTATCTTTCAAGACGAATTCAACTCTCACTAGAATCTCCCTCGACACAATAAAACTGAATACAATTTACTGACTTCTCTTTCCTATGTATTAAATTCATTTCATCTAACATCAGGCTGGTGAAAATCTTGACATTATTGATAGTTGAAGCTATTATTGTAATTGGATTCTCTGTATAAAATTTTTACATTATCATAGTTCATTCTGTGATCGTTGATATTGCAATGTATGGCTAAAAAACAAGTTTTGATTTCTCGTCTTGTGTCACTTTTATGTGATGTGACTCGGGTTTTGATCCAATTAGAAGTCTGTCCTATGTAGGTCTTGTCACAACCTTCACAAGGTATGCTGTAAACGACATTGACTAGCCCTGGATTGTCAATGAACGTTATTGATAAGTTACCAATGCAGTTCGGGGTGATGGCTGCGGGCGACAAATAACAAGGCCCTTTATATCTATACGAAGTTCTCTCAGCTGAAAGGATTTGATACTATGTTCGGGTTCTTTGATTCCGGATGGAATCTATTTGTTTCTCGAGTGGATTTGGCTTGCATGGTCTTAAGAGTTCCGCCTACTACCGTGTGGAACGTTGGGACGCCGAATCCCGAGAACTTGGGATAACCCGTCGAACTCATACTAAAAGAGAATGCGGAGGCTTACGCCTATATTCAAAATTTGGTCGGTCGCATAGAGCTCAGAGATCATAGTCAAACTTGGGCAACTGCGACGGTGTGCGGCGATCGTTCCAATTTGGAGGCGTCGTCTCGTCTGATTACTTACAGCGATACTATGATGCCGAGGATTCGTGATAGTGTCCAGCAGCTGTCCAATGTGGCGGCTGTGGGGTACGTTTCTGCGTTAATTCTTCCTGTGAATAGTTTAGCTAACAGCTTTCATCCTATAGCGAATTTCGTGAGTGTCTCGTTTATGTATTAAAATTTACCATATCATGTATGTCTCAGTTATGATTTGGTTACTCAAGCTGTAGCCCCCGTATTGCCTTTGGAGCAGATGGCGGGAGCCCCTATGTTGAAGCAAGCGCAAAGCAGTTCAAATAGAGCTGGCTTTGTCCCTGATATTACCACTACGTCGTACTCGGAGAGTATCTCAGTCGATTTCGCCATTTCAGCCTCCCTACTATTGACCCCCGGTATGATTAGAATAGACGTGGACTTTACGGATGTTCATGCTGAAGCTGTGGATTTGCGAGGATTCATTGCTTTGTTATGTAAGGCATTATTTCTGCATTCAAACAGAAATTTAGACAGTATAACTGAAGCAACTGCGCGACGGATTGGAGACATCATAGTCGACTTAGGGGTTTCCAATCAATTTTTGAATTGAAATCAAAATAATGATGCCAATTTGTATCCCATTAACAACGTTAACGCTAGAAACAATCGATTAGATCCACGGATACTCAATGCTCTTAGAACCACACACAATGGTGGAGGATGGATGAACGGAGATAGGGATGTTCGTGTTGATGATGAGTTTGTTGGAATATATAATCCAGCGCAACAGCTTAGGCCCGTTTACGCCATTGATTGTTCCAGTGTTTACAGCCAGAGCGGTTAATGCTGTTACTAACTATATGATATCTCACCACACAACCCCAGACCCCTTCAGGAGATCATTGAATGAAACTAGAATTTTCCTTAAAAATCATGACGAATTACTAATTACCAGGTCAGATAAAGGAAATGTCACTGTCCTAATGAAGAACAGTGATTACAGAAACTTGGCAAGGAAACTTTTGACAGATGAAGTTCATTATAAAAGAATACCTAGAGACCCCACTTATACTATTCAACAAAAAGCCAATAAATTAATGACTACCTTGAAAAAGAAAATATAAGATGACTCAGGTATGATTAAAGAACACACTATTCATAACTCGAGAACACGAAAATTTCATGGACTACTCAAAATCCATGAACCTCAACTATCACTTAGACCTATAATCTCTTCCATAGATTCACCTACCTGCCGAATCGCTCAATAGACTACAGATTTACTCACGGTATCATACAACAAACAGAACAATTACTATGTGAAAGACTCTTTTTTCTTCTCGGAATTTATCAACAATTTTGAATATCCTCCTGGCTTCTAACTTTTTGTCCCATCTTGTTGAAAGTTTCAGTAACAAGATTTGACAAAAAGTTATAAATTTTTAACTTGAAGTTACAGTCAAGAGCCTTAATCGGTTGGAAAGCAGACAACAATTGTTATGTGAAAAAATTAAAATTATTCTACCAGAAAACAAATGGTTGGAGTTATTCAGAAGAGTAACAATTTCCTATAATAGAAGTTTTCACAAACAAAAACACAACAACCAAAGAAAATTCGAAAATCTTGTGTCAGCCCAAAAACAAGAAATTATGCAACATTTCAAGGAATAACTATTTTGATTTTCAATTCCAACTATTTCTCTGCAAATGGGAGTATTTATAAACAAATTACAGGAACACCTATGGGTTCCATCCTTTCACCCATTTTGGGATAGTATGTTGTTGATAAATTGTTAAATGTCCGCATT
The DNA here is from genome assembly GCA_038502775.1 of Hippodamia convergens. NCBI lineage: Eukaryota > Metazoa > Arthropoda > Insecta > Coleoptera > Coccinellidae > Hippodamia > Hippodamia convergens. The sequence continues at coordinate 28,956 of JAVSIQ010000825.1, read as the reverse complement.
CCCAAGTTACCGTTCCGTATTCTGTTTTATAAGAAAAATGTAGATGACTTGTGCCTTGCAGTACCAGAAAATATCAGTCACGTTTTGCTTAATGTTTTCATGTTTTGATTTCTCGTCTTGTGTCACTTTTATGTGATGTGACTCGGGTTTTGATCCAATTAGAAGTCTGTCCTATGTAGGTCTTGTCACAACCTTCACAAGGTATGCTGTAAACGACATTGACTAGCCCTGGATTGTCAATGAACGTTATTGATAAGTTACCAATGCAGTTCGGGTGATGGCTGCGGGCGACAACTAACAAGGCTTTTTATATCTATACGAAGTTCTCTCAGCTGAAAGGATTTGATACTATGTTCGGGTTCTTTGATTCCGGATGGAATCTATTTGTTTCTCGAAAGGATTTGGCTTGCATGGTCTTAAGAGTTCCGCCTACTACCGTGTGGAACGGTTGGGACGCCGAATCCCGAGAACTTGGGATAACCCGTCGAACTCATACTAAAAGAGAATGCGAGGCTTACGCCTATATTCAAAATTTGGTCGGTCGCATAGAGCTCAGAGATCATAGTCAAACTTGGGCAACTGCGACGGTGTGCGGCGATCGTTCCAATTTGGAGGCGTCGTCTCGTCTGATTACTTACAGCGATACTATGATGCCCGAGGATACGTGATAGTGTCCAGCAGCTGTCCAATGTGGCGGCTGTGGGGTAGGTTTCTGCGTTAATTTCTTCTGTGAATAGTTTAGCTAACAGTTTCATCCTATAGCGAATTTCGCGGTGTCTCGTTTATGTATGAAAATTTACCATATCATGTATGGCTCAGTTATGATTTGGTTACTCAAGCTGTAGCCCCCGTATTGCCTTTGGAGCAGATGGCGGTAGCCCCTATGTTGAAGCAAGCGCAAAGCAGTTCAAATAGAGCTGGCTTTGTCCTGATATTACCACTACGTCGTACTCGGAGAGTATGTCAGTCGATTTCGCCATTTCAGCCTCCCTACTATTGACCCCCGTATGATTAGAATAGACGTGGACTTTACGGATGTTCATGCTGAAGCTGTGGATTTGCGAGGATTCATTGCTTTGTAATGTAAGGCATTATTTCTGCATTCAAACAGAAATTTAGACAGTATAACTGAAGCAACTGCGCGACGGATTGAAGACATCATAGTCGACTTAGCGGTTTCCAATCAATTTTTGAATTGAAATCAAAATAATGATGCCAATTTGTATCCCATTAAAAAACGTTAACGCTAGAAACAATCGATTAGATCCACGGATACTCAATGCTCTTAGAACCACACACAATGGTGGAGGATGGATGAACGGAGACAGGATGTTCGTGTTGATGATGAGTTTGTTGGAATATATAATCCAGCGCAACAACTGCTTAGGCCCGTTTACGCCATTGATTGTTCCAGTGTTTACAGCCAGAGCGGTTAATGCTGTTACTAACTATATAATATCTCACCACACAACCCCAGACCCCTTCAGGAGATCATTGAATAAAACTAGAATTTTCCTTAAAAAATCATGACGAATTACTAATTACCATGTCAGATAAAGGAAATGTCACTGTCCTAATGAAGAACAGTGATTACAGAAACTCGGCAAGGAAACTTTTGACAGATGAAGTTCATTATAAAAGAATACCTAGAGACCCCACTTATACTATTCAACAAAAAGCCAATAAATTAATGACTACCTTGAAAAAGAAAATATAAGATGACTCAGGTATGATTAAAGAACACACTATTTGTTGCGGTAACTCAAAATAGGAGAGAAAAGTAGGACTGTATCTATGAAAACTCTTTTAAAATCCTATTAGGAAAAAAAAGAGAGAAAATGAAACAAGAAAATGGTGCACTAGAAAACAACTCACCAACGGCATCTTCCTCCACACAACCTGAGAGCTCTCGTTAGGTGGGAATTTTCCAGCAGGCAGAATCTTCTTTCTTCTGTCACTTTGTTATTTCGTTATCGTCCAAATAAGACAATCTTTAGCGTTCTAAATAAACTTTAGAAAAAATAACTGTTCTATCAAAAAATAGCGTTTTGCGTTTTATACCAAATTCGAAGCACTTTTCTAACGAACTGAAAATCACACACATAATGTGTCCACAAGACGGCTTGAAGATGCCTCGTAACTGGCGATCCTCAGAGTAGTCTAGTGCACATAAATTTTGAAGAAATGGATTTGACAAAAACCTATTTATTACGGCAACATTTCCTGCCCCCCAAAAATGCCATAGCATTTTTCAAAAAAAAGAAAAGTTGCGAAAAATCCGAAAAAAAAAAATATATTAAAGTTGTGCAAACTATGAGGCAGAAGAATACTCGTAATAACTAATAATCATAAGTTATTTATATATATATACACATATATCATGTGAGGAGAGAAATAAAAAAAAAGAGATATTCATGAAATTACTGTTCATCGCAAACAGGCAAAGGACACAGTTTAACTAGGGGGCGAGTTAGGACCCCGTCTCGGGTTTTGATTTGAGCAACTCGCGAAATACCGTCCTTACCCTGGAAGAGGGTAGTTATGCGACCTAGGCGCCATTGATTAGGAGGCACATTATCCGCCTTAATCAAAACTAGCTGACCAAGAACAGCAGGAGTAGAAACATCGCACCATTTAACACGCTGTTGCAACGTATGTAGGTATTCGTTCCTCCATCTAGACCAGAAATGTTGATGAAGGTTTTGTAAGAGCTGCCAACGTGATAACCGATTCAAGGGTTGATCGGTTAAATCTGGTATAGGTATCGCAGTCAGCGGTTCCAGAGTCAAGAAGTGACCCGGAGTAAGACAATTCAAATCTTCGGGATCTGAACTTGTAGCGCACAAAGGCCTTGAATTCAAGACGGATTCAATTAGGGTGAGCAACGTATAAAATTCCTCATAAGTGAGAATTTGCTTTCCGATAACTCTGAACAAATGTGATTTTACCGATTTAACTGCAGCCTCGAATAAACCTCCGAAATGACTACCAGATGGTGGGTTGAAATGGAACCTTATGACTTCCTTTTCTGCAGCGATTTTCATTAATTTTATAAGTTCGCGATTGGCTCCAACGAAATTAGTGCCATTGTCACAGTATAAATCTGTACAACGTCCCCTTCGTGCGATAAATCTCTGCAATGCAGCTAAAAATGATTCAGAGGAGAGATCATTAGCCAATTCCAAATGAATTGCTTTCGTTGAGTGACATACAAAAAGGCAAATATAAGCTTTCGATGTTTTTTGTCCTCGATATTTTCTCATTGGTGCAATCGTAAATGGGCCAGCGTAATCACATCCGCAATGCAAAAATGCTTTTATAGTAGAAAATCTTGATTTAGGCAGATTTCCCATAAGGGGTTGATAAGCAGCCGGTTTCATTTTAAAACATTTAACGCACTTCGACAAGACCGAATTTATTGCACGTCTTGGTGACAATATCCAAAACTGCTGAAGAAGTAAGAAGTGCAGTTGACGTGGACCAACGTGAAAATACTTTCTATGATAATACTCAATAAGATGTCTCGTCAATAAACTACTTCGTGGCAAAAGTATAGGGTGTTTGGCACGATAATTAATATCCGCATATTTCAAGCGACCACCCACTCGTAAAAGGTCGTCGATATCCCTGAAAACATTCAGTCTTCTCAACGGTTTTGGAAACTTTTTCCCAGAAATTTCATCGCTGAAAGATACACGTTGCGTATACTTTGCTAAAATTATCAAAGCAGAGTGAAGCTCTTGCGTAGTCAAAGATTCAAGTCTTTTTCTAGCGGATGACATAAATTGTGAACGAATCGCATAACATATGCACCAATACGTAACACCGTCGAAAAATTTGAATGTGTTTTCAAGAGATACTCACAAAAATGTTCGACTTGAGGAGCAACTACCAAACAAACATTTCTCTCTTCGCGATTAACATCATCTGAAATGAAAAACTTCCGAAGAGCCTTCAGACGGTGAAAGAACTTCAGAATTTTTCAACAATTTCGGACCACATAACCAAAATTCATTATTAATGATTTCCGACGGAAAAAGCCCGCGGCTTCCGAGATCAGCGGGGTTGTTTTCCGAACTAACGTAATTCCATTGCACAGATGGAATTTTTTCTTGAATATATGCAACCCTATTAGCTACAAAATTTTTCCAACGATATGAAGGTGAACGAAGCAGGCTAAAACTACTTTCGAATCACTCCAAGCAAAAACATTGGAAAATTTGACTCTTTTAGAAAAAGCGGAAGTACAAAATTTATCAACTTGGCCAACAAAACTGCTCCACACAGTTCCAAACGCGGTATACAAATTTTCTTCAGCGGGGCAATTTTACTTTTAGACGTGACAAAGCTTGTGGTTATATTTTCCATCGATAGTTATTGTCTTGAGATACAAGACGGCGCAATAACCCTTTTCCGAACTATCACAAAATCCGTGAAGTTCCAAACTAGCGAAATCTGAAGGGAAAAGGTGCCTTTCAATTTTAAATTCAGAAAGACATTCTATCTGGGACCTAAAGCGTTTCCAGACACGCAAAATTTCATCTGGAGGTTTATCATCCCATGTAAGTCCGATCATCCAAAATCTTTGAATGAGATACTTTACCAGAAAAGTGACTGGCGATAGGAATCCTAACGGATCATAAATTCGAGCTAATTGAGAAAGGAGTTGGCGCTTAGTACAAGTTTCGTCAGACTGCGGGACAACAGAAAATGAGAATTTATCTTCACGCGGATTCCAAAATAATCCTAAAATTTTGACAGAAGTAAAATTAGTCTCAGAATCAAAATCAAGGGGATCTATACTACGCATAGAAGCTGGAAGATTTTCCAACAACGCAGGATCGTTACTCGACCACTTTCTCAAATGAAAACCTGCTTTACTAAACAAAGTTATCAACTGATTTTGTAGAAGCTTGGCTTCTTCAAGTGAAGAGGCACCAGTGACAACATCGTCAATGTACGTATCTTCTTCTAATACCTTCGCTGCTAAAGGAAATTCACTTCCTTCATCCTGCGCTAACTGTTTCAGACATCGCAACGCCAAGAAAGGAGCAGATGACACTCCGTATGTGACAGTTTTCAAGCGATATGTTATCAAAGGCTCGTCTGGAGAAAATCTCCAAAAAATCCTTTGATAATCTAGCTGGTCATAATTGACCCAAATCATTCTATACATTTGTTTTATATCGGAACACAATACGTAAGGATGCAGACGGAACCTCAAAAGAATTGACACTATATCAGCTTGCAATTTTGGACCCGTTAAGAGACTATCATTTAAAGAAAATCCTGAGGGAGCTTTTGCGCTCGCGTTGAATACTACACGCAATTTGGTGTGAACACTCGATGGATTAATGACACAATGATGAATCAGATAATAAGGATTTTCGCTCATACAATTTTCAGGTACAACTTCCATATGACCAGAATCTAAATATTCGCGCATAAAAGCAGAGTACTCATCATAAAGTCTTGGACTTTTCATGATTCGGCGTTCTAAAGCAAAAAATCTTTTAGAGGCGAGTTCTTCCATACCGCTAAAGCTGGGTATGTCAGTTGCGAAGGGTAATGAAACTATATATTTGCCATAAAAATCGCGTTTATGTGTATTGACAAATATTTTCTCGCATAAATCATCAGCGGGAGAATTAACATTCACGGATGGAACAGATTCAACTTCCCAAAAAACCTTTTAAAATTTGAGGAAGTGAGTTATCATAATTTTGACAATCGATGTCACAGAAAAAAAGAAGATGTTACATTCCTAGAAATGTCTGTTCCACCTCCGATGAGAATGAAACCAAATATAGTATTGAAAGCGCTTACACCCTTATTACCGGAAATATGACCATTAAGTAGAATTTTAGTGAACATATCTGCTCCAAACAAAATATCGATATGCCCAGGATATGAAAAGAAGGATCGGCTAACTTTAAATTCTTAAACTCATCATGTATGACAGCGGGTATAGGCGTAGTGGGTAATTTTTCTGTTATTTGGTTAATTACAGATGCGTTAGTGTATAATATCGGGGAATCTTGACCAACGGGTCGAACTGTAATAGCAACTAAACCTCTACTTGTGCAAGATTTAGAAGAGTTCAAGCCTGTTACTTCAAGAAACATATTTTCAGCTCTCAAACCCAATCGAGATGTGGCATGCTTCGTTATGAACGACGTCATGCTGCCAGAATCAATTAAACACCTTAGTTTGTGAAAAGTCCCGTTCGAGTCTAAAACTTCCACTAAAGCCGTGGCCAAAACAACATATGATGTTCGATCAGAATTAAGAACACCAGTACCCGCAAAATTAACAACTGATTTCGCTTCAGAATTAGAGACACCGCTAGTAGTAGCAAGTGATACATCATTTTCAGATTTTATATCCTCTTTCTGCTTAAAATGCAATAACGTATGATGCTTTAAAGAACAATGGTGACAGGTCGATTTGGACTTGCAAGAACGAATATCATGCAAGTTAGATAAACAATTGAAGCACAAATGAAGCTTCTTGGCGAGATTATAGCGCTCAAACGGTTTCATACTGAGAAATGAAGGACACTTGAAAATATAATGATTGGATTTACATAAAACGCATTCAGAAGGAGAACTCTTGGAAGAACCAACTGCGTTTTCAACAAAAAAAGTTTTCAATCTATTTGGTTTTGACGATCTTTTATCGGCAATAGTAGAATTGGCGGTGCTAACTGATGGTTTCATGTCACATATCATCTCAGAAGCTATACATTCACGTTCTAAGAATGAAGTGAGATCGCTATAATTCGGAACCTCTGAAGACCCGTAAGAATGTTCGAATCGCGAAACTATTACATCGTCCAACCGATCATATAGCATCATGAGCAATACAAAGTCCCATTCTGTTGTTGGAAAACCCAAGTTTTTCAAAGCACATATATTTTCTTGAAAAGTATCTAATAAATTCCTTAAAGAATTCGGAACCCCAGATTTAATTTTTCCGGTACCCTCTATACGACGCCAATGACATTTTGCCAACCAACGCTTATTATTGTAACGTTGAAATAAGGCATCATATGCAGATTGATAATTATTACCATTCAATTCGTAGTGTTGAATTAATTTAAGGGGTTGTCCTTCAAGGGCGGAAACCAAATAATTAAATTTTTCATCGGGGCCCAATGCATCATTATTATGCACAAGCGAATTGAACAATCCGATGAATGTTGAAAACTGGGTTACATCACCTGCGAATCGTTTTAATTCTAACTTCGGTAAATTGATATTCGCATTCGTTTTATGTTTAACATCAGAATCTCCAACACATTTCGAAATGTTGGTCGTTAAAACATCGTAAATAGACTTGATTTCATAATAAAAAGTCAAAATTCATCCCGAATTGATTCCTCCCCGCTTAACTCAACGTCTTCCTCCTGAAGCAACGTATCCACAATTGTCTTATGTTCACCAAGAAATTCATTCCGTATTCTTTCAATGTCAGAAAACCTAGCTTTGAATACATTGAAATAACTACTATCTAATTCAGCTTTTTTGCGAAATCAAAAAGTGACTTAATCTCACCGATGGCCGTAGCACGATATGCTCTAGCTCGTTTAATCTTCGACATGATTTTTAAATTGATATTCTACAAGACTTGAAATATAGAAATAAACTGCTGAAGATCCTCCGTTACAGTACTTGTTTCCAATACCGTGTATTGAAAAGACGAACGAACGTATGTTCCAAATAAATAATCGGAGCGAACAAAAAACTCTCCGCGATAAGAAATATGGTTTTTTCTGATCTGCGAAATAATTGATGAAAGGAAATAATGAATTTCAATCCGTTTTCTCAGATATTCTCCTGCACAAATTTGCAAAACTTTTTAAAGGAAAAATTTGAAATTCCTGATGGGAAACTCGATTCAATATCCGGCGATACCGAATGACCAAAAAATGTTGCGGTAACTCAAAATAGGAGAGAAAAGTAGGACTGTATCTATGAAAACTCTTTTAAAATCCTATTAGGAAAAAAAGAGAGAAAATGAAACAAGAAAATGGTGCACTAGAAAACTCACCAACGGCATCTTCCTCCACACAACCTGAGAGCTCTCGTTAGGTGGGAATTTTCCAGCAGGCAGAATCTTCTTTCTTCTGTCACTTTGTTATTTCGTTATCGTCCAAATAAGACAATCTTTAGCGTTCTAAATAAACTTTAGAAAAAATAACTGTTCTATCAAAAAATAGCGTTTTGCGTTTTATACCAAATTCGAAGCACTTTTCTAACGAACTGAAAATCACACACATAATGTGTCCACAAGACGGCTTGAAGATGCCTCGTAACTGGCGATCCTCAGAGTAGTCTAGTGCACATAAATTTTGAAGAAATGGATTTGACAAAAACCTATTTATTACGGCAACATTTCCTGCCCCCCAAAAATGCCATAGCATTTTTCAAAAAAAAAGAAAAGTTGCGAAAAATCCGAAAAAAAAAAAATATATTAAAGTTGTGCAAACTATGAGGCAGAAGAATACTCGTAATAACTAATAATCTATAAGTTATTTATATATATATACACATATATCATGTGAGGAGAGAAATAAAAAAAAAGAGATATTCATGAAATTACTGTTCATCGCAAACAGGCAAAGGACACAGTTTAACTAGGGGCGAGTTAGGACCCCGTCTCGGGTTTTGATTTGAGCAACTCGCGAAATACCGTCCTTACCCTGGAAGAGGGTAGTTATGCGACCTAGGCGCCATTGATTAGGAGGCACATTATCCGCCTTAATCAAAACTAGCTGACCAAGAACAGCAGGAGTAGAAACATCGCACCATTTAACACGCTGTTGCAACGTATGTAGGTATTCGTTCCTCCATCTAGACCAGAAATGTTGATGAAGGTTTTGTAAGAGCTGCCAACGTGATAACCGATTCAAGGGTTGATCGGTTAAATCTGGTATAGGTATCGCAGTCAGCGGTTCCAGAGTCAAGAAGTGACCCGGAGTAAGACAATTCAAATCTTCGGGATCTGAACTTGTAGCGCACAAAGGCCTTGAATTCAAGACGGATTCAATTAGGGTGAGCAACGTATAAAATTCCTCATAAGTGAGAATTTGCTTTCCGATAACTCTGAACAAATGTGATTTTACCGATTTAACTGCAGCCTCGAATAAACCTCCGAAATGACTACCAGATGGTGGGTTGAAATGGAACCTTATGACTTCCTTTTCTGCAGCGATTTTCATTAATTTTATAAGTTCGCGATTGGCTCCAACGAAATTAGTGCCATTGTCACAGTATAAATCTGTACAACGTCCCCTTCGTGCGATAAATCTCTGCAATGCAGCTAAAAATGATTCAGAGGAGAGATCATTAGCCAATTCCAAATGAATTGCTTTCGTTGAGTGACATACAAAAAGGCAAATATAAGCTTTCGATGTTTTTTGTCCTCGATATTTTCTCATTGGTGCAATCGTAAATGGGCCAGCGTAATCACATCCGCAATGCAAAAATGCTTTTATAGTAGAAAATCTTGATTTAGGCAGATTTCCCATAAGGGGTTGATAAGCAGCCGGTTTCATTTTAAAACATTTAACGCACTTCGACAAGACCGAATTTATTGCACGTCTTGGTGACAATATCCAAAACTGCTGAAGAAGTAAGAAGTGCAGTTGACGTGGACCAACGTGAAAATACTTTCTATGATAATACTCAATAAGATGTCTCGTCAATAAACTACTTCGTGGCAAAAGTATAGGGTGTTTGGCACGATAATTAATATCCGCATATTTCAAGCGACCACCCACTCGTAAAAGGTCGTCGATATCCCTGAAAACATTCAGTCTTCTCAACGGTTTTGGAAACTTTTTCCCAGAAATTTCATCGCTGAAAGATACACGTTGCGTATACTTTGCTAAAATTATCAAAGCAGAGTGAAGCTCTTGCGTAGTCAAAGATTCAAGTCGTTTTTTCTAGCGGATGACATAAATTGTGAACGAATCGCATAACATATGCACCAATACGTAACACCGTCGAAAAATTTGAATGTGTTTTCAAGAGATACTCACAAAAATGTTCGACTTGAGGAGCAACTACCAAACAAACATTTCTCTCTTCGCGATTAACATCATCTGAAATGAAAACTTCCGAAGAGCCTTCAGACGGTGAAAGAACTTCAGAATTTTTCAACAATTTCGGACCACATAACCAAAATTCATTATTAATGATTTCCGACGGAAAAAGCCCGCGGCTTCCGAGATCAGCGGGGTTGTTTTCCGAACTAACGTAATTCCATTGCACAGATGGAATTTTTTCTTGAATATATGCAACCCTATTAGCTACAAAATTTTTCCAACGATATGAAGGTGAACGAAGCCAGGCTAAAACTACTTTCGAATCACTCCAAGCAAAAACATTGGAAAATTTGACTCTTTTAGAAAAAAGCGGAAGTACAAAATTTATCAACTTGGCCAACAAAACTGCTCCACACAGTTCCAAACGCGGTATACAAATTTTCTTCAGCGGGGCAATTTTACTTTTAGACGTGACAAAGCTTGTGGTTATATTTCCATCGATAGTTATTGTCTTGAGATACAAGACGGCGCAATAACCCTTTTCCGAACTATCACAAAATCCGTGAAGTTCCAAACTAGCGAAATCTGAAGGGAAAAGGTGCCTTTCAATTTTAAAATTCAGAAAGACATTCTATCTGGGACCTAAAGCGTTTCCAGACACGCAAAATTTCATCTGGAGGTTTATCATCCCATGTAAGTCCGATCATCCAAAATCTTTGAATGAGATACTTTACCAGAAAAGTGACTGGCGATAGGAATCCTAACGGATCATAAATTCGAGCTAATTGAGAAAGGAGTTGGCGCTTAGTACAAGTTTCGTCAGACTGCGGGACAACAGAAAATGAGAATTTATCTTCACGCGGATTCCAAAATAATCCTAAAATTTTGACAGAAGTAAAATTAGTCTCAGAATCAAAATCAAGGGGATCTATACTACGCATAGAAGCTGGAAGATTTTCCAACAACGCAGGATCGTTACTCGACCACTTTCTCAAATGAAAACCTGCTTTACTAAACAAAGTTATCAACTGATTTTGTAGAAGCTTGGCTTCTTCAAGTGAAGAGGCACCAGTGACAACATCGTCAATGTACGTATCTTCTTCTAATACCTTCGCTGCTAAAGGAAATTCACTTCCTTCATCCTGCGCTAACTGTTTCAGACATCGCAACGCCAAGAAAGGAGCAGATGACACTCCGTATGTGACAGTTTTCAAGCGATATGTTATCAAAGGCTCGTCTGGAGAAAATCTCCAAAAAATCCTTTGATAATCTAGCTGGTCATAATTGACCCAAATCATTCTATACATTTGTTTTATATCGGAACACAATACGTAAGGATGCAGACGGAACCTCAAAAGAATTGACACTATATCAGCTTGCAATTTTGGACCCGTTAAGAGACTATCATTTAAAGAAAATCCTGAGGGAGCTTTTGCGCTCGCGTTGAATACTACACGCAATTTGGTGTGAACACTCGATGGATTAATGACACAATGATGAATCAGATAATAAGGATTTTCGCTCATACAATTTTCAGGTACAACTTCCATATGACCAGAATCTAAATATTCGCGCATAAAAGCAGAGTACTCATCATAAAGTCTTGGACTTTTCATGATTCGGCGTTCTAAAGCAAAAAATCTTTTAGAGGCGAGTTCTTCCATACCGCTAAAGCTGGGTATGTCAGTTGCGAAGGGTAATGAAACTATATATTTGCCATAAAAATTGCGTTTATGTGTATTGACAAATATTTTCTCGCATAAATCATCAGCGGGAGAATTAACATTCACGGATGGAACAGATTCAACTTCCCAAAAACCTTTTAAAATTTGAGGAAGTGAGTTATCATAATTTTGACAATCGATGTCACAGAAAAAAGAAGATGTTACATTCCTAGAAATGTCTGTTCCACCTCCGATGAGAATGAAACCAAATATAGTATTGAAAGCGCTTACACCCTTATTACCGGAAATATGACCATTAAGTAGAATTTTAGTGAACATATCTGCTCCAAACAAAATATCGATATGCCCAGGAATATGAAAAGAAGGATCGGCTAACTTTAAATTCTTAAACTCATCATGTATGACAGCGGGTATAGGCGTAGTGGGTAATTTTTCTGTTATTTGGTTAATTACAGATGCGTTAGTGTATAATATCGGGGAATCTTGACCAACGGGTCGAACTGTAATAGCAACTAAACCTCTACTTGTGCAAGATTTAGAAGAGTTCAAGCCTGTTACTTCAAGAAACATATTTTCAGCTCTCAAACCCAATCGAGATGTGGCATGCTTCGTTATGAACGACGTCATGCTGCCAGAATCAATTAAACACCTTAGTTTGTGAAAAGTCCCGTTCGAGTCTAAAACTTCCACTAAAGCCGTGGCCAAAACAACATATGATGTTCGATCAGAATTAAGAACACCAGTACCCGCAAAATTAACAACTGATTTCGCTTCAGAATTAGAGACACCGCTAGTAGTAGCAAGTGATACATCATTTTCAGATTTTATATCCTCTTTCTGCTTAAAATGCAATAACGTATGATGCTTTAAAGAACAATGGTGACAGGTCGATTTGGACTTGCAAGAACGAATATCATGCAAGTTAGATAAACAATTGAAGCACAAATGAAGCTTCTTGGCGAGATTATAGCGCTCAAACGGTTTCATACTGAGAAATGAAGGACACTTGAAAATATAATGATTGGATTTACATAAAACGCATTCAGAAGGAGAACTCTTGGAAGAACCAACTGCGTTTTCAACAAAAAAAGTTTTCAATCTATTTGGTTTTGACGATCTTTTATCGGCAATAGTAGAATTGGCGGTGCTAACTGATGGTTTCATGTCACATATCATCTCAGAAGCTATACATTCACGTTCTAAGAATGAAGTGAGATCGCTATAATTCGAACCTCTGAAGACCCGTAAGAATGTTCGAATCGCGAAACTATTACATCGTCCAACCGATCATATAGCATCATGAGCAATACAAAGTCCCATTCTGTTGTTGGAAAACCCAAGTTTTTCAAAGCACATATATTTTCTTGAAAAGTATCTAATAAATTCCTTAAAGAATTCGGAACCCCAGATTTAATTTTTCCGGTACCCTCTATACGACGCCAATGACATTTTGCCAACCAACGCTTATTATTGTAACGTTGAAATAAGGCATCATATGCAGATTGATAATTATTACCATTCAATTCGTAGTGTTGAATTAATTTAAGGGGTTGTCCTTCAAGGGCGGAAACCAAATAATTAAATTTTTCATCGGGGCCCAATGCATCATTATTATGCACAAGCGAATTGAACAATCCGATGAATGTTGAAAACTGGGTTACATCACCTGCGAATCGTTTTAATTCTAACTTCGGTAAATTGATATTCGCATTCGTTTTATGTTTAACATCAGAATCTCCAACACATTTCGAAATGTTGGTCGTTAAAACATCGTAAATAGACTTGATTTCATAATAAAAAGTCAAAAATTCATCCCGAATTGATTCCTCCCCGCTTAACTCAACGTCTTCCTCCTGAAGCAACGTATCCACAATTGTCTTATGTTCACCAAGAAATTCATTCCGTATTCTTTCAATGTCAGAAAACCTAGCTTTGAATACATTGAAATAACTACTATCTAATTCAGCTTTTTTTGCGAAATCAAAAAGTGACTTAATCTCACCGATGGCCGTAGCACGATATGCTCTAGCTCGTTTAATCTTCGACATGATTTTTAAATTGATATTCTACAAGACTTGAAATATAGAAATAAACTGCTGAAGATCCTCCGTTACAGTACTTGTTTCCAATACCGTGTATTGAAAAGACGAACGAACGTATGTTCCAAATAAATAAATCGGAGCGAACAAAAAACTCTCCGCGATAAGAAATATGGTTTTTTCTGATCTGCGAAATAATTGATGAAAGGAAATAATGAATTTCAATCCGTTTTCTCAGATATTCTCCTGCACAAATTTGCAAAACTTTTTAAAGGAAAAATTTGAAATTCCTGATGGGAAACTCGATTCAATATCCGGCGATACCGAATGACCAAAAAATGTTGCGGTAACTCAAAATAGGAGAGAAAAGTAGGACTGTATCTATGAAAACTCTTTTAAAATCCTATTAGGAAAAAAAGAGAGAAAATGAAACAAGAAAATGGTGCACTAGAAAACTCACCAACGGCATCTTCCTCCACACAACCTGAGAGCTCTCGTTAGGTGGGAATTTTCCAGCAGGCAGAATCTTCTTTCTTCTGTCACTTTGTTATTTCGTTATCGTCCAAATAAGACAATCTTTAGCGTTCTAAATAAACTTTAGAAAAAATAACTGTTCTATCAAAAAATAGCGTTTTGCGTTTTATACCAAATTCGAAGCACTTTTCTAACGAACTGAAAATCACACACATAATGTGTCCACAAGACGGCTTGAAGATGCCTCGTAACTGGCGATCCTCAGAGTAGTCTAGTGCACATAAATTTTGAAGAAATGGATTTGACAAAAACCTATTTATTACGGCAACACTATTCATAACTCGAGAACACGAAAATTTTATGGACTACTTAAAATCCATGAACCTCAACTATCACTTAGACCTATAATCTCTTCCATAGATTCACCTACCTGCCGAATCGCTCATAGACTACAGATTTACTCACAGTATCATACAACAAACAGAACAATTACTATGTGAAAGACTCCTTTTTCTTCTCGGAATTTATCAACAATTTTGAATATCCTCCTGGCTCCTAACTTTTTGTCCCATCTTGTTGAAAGTTTCAGTAACAAGATTTGACAAAAAGTTATAAATTTTTAACTTGAAGTTACAGACAAGAGCCTTAATCGGTTAGAAAGCAGACAACAATTGTTATGTGAAAAAATTTAAATAATTCTACCAGAAAACAAATGGTTGGAGTTATTCAGAAGAGTAACAATTTCCTATAATAGAAGTTTTCACAAACAAAAACACAACAACCAAAGAAAATTCGAAAATCTTGTGTCAGCCCAAAAACAAGGAATTATGCAACATTTCAAGGAAATAACTATTTTGAATTTCAATTCCAACTATTTCTCTGCAAATGGAGTATTATAAACAAATTACAGGAACACCTATGGGTTCCATCCTATCACCCATTTTGGGATAGTATGTTGTTGATAAATTGTTAAATGTCCGCATTCCCAAGTTACCGTGCCGTATTCTGTTTTGTAAGAAAAATGTAGATGACTTGTGCCTTGCAGTACCAGAAAATAGCAGTCACGTTTTGCTTAATGTTTTCAACAGCTACCACCCCAAGATACAGTTTACTATAGAAGAAGAAACGAACATCTCATTACCATTTTTAGATATGTTGATACACAGAGAAAATCAAACACTAAAAACATCATGGTATACACAAGTTACAACTTCAGGACGCTACATTCATTATAAATCATTCCATCCCAAAAAAACAAAAATGAAAGTCATATTGAACATGAAAGGCAGAATAACCAATATCTCTCAACCACCAAAAATTCAAGATAGTTCAACAAGGTTCTATAACATAATGTGTTAAAATGGCTATCCCAAGAAACTCCTGAAAAAGTGGATCTTTAACACCCCACAATAAAAATGAAGACCCAGAATTCATCAACAGAGGACAAACGAGGACGAAAATAACACCACACGAAACGTGATTTCAGTACTGCCTCATTGTGAACAACTCACGAACAGATTGATTAAAATCCTAAAGAAGGACAATCAACTTGTTGCGGACCAAATTTTGTAACAGCCAAAATGGTCTACACAAAACTTAAGGACAGATCCCCAAGTACAAAATTGAGTAATGTAGTTTACAAAATACCTTGTAACAACTGCGAGAAGATATACAAATAAAATAACTCTGTGCAAGAGAATAGCATCACACAGAAGTGACTCTGAACGTACCATTGGGAACTGTGCTCTGGCAATACACGAAAATTTTTTGGGACATCATATGAATTATAACGAGGTCGAAATTTTTGAACGTGAATCTAAACCATTGACGAGAAAATTTCTGGAAATGGTACATATCAATAATGAACCCAACTTCATGAATTCAAAGAAAGACATCGACAAACTGAGTATCATTTTCTCAAACTTATTAGAAATGACCAACAATAGAACTAGAATCATGCAACATATCCCTTGAACCATAGTAGACGAAAGCTATTATTGTGATTGAAAGTTGAAATGTATGTCAAATTGAAATTTTCGAAATTCAAATAGAACCACTTTCGATGAATATTCCATAAATGGAATACTTAATAATATTTCATTCGCTTAACATCATTGTCAAAAATCTCAAATCTGTAAGTATTCAGTAATTCATTGTATTCCTGATTTTCATGATCCACGTTTTGTAGTGCTCCTGATGATTTTCAAGGAGCTGTAAAAAAATATCAAATTAAATGTTACAAAGGGTTAGACGAGGGTATAGTAGTACATTATCGACAAGAGTACATACATATAATGTGGATTTTCCTTAAGTTGTATTAAAGTCAAGTAATTATATACAGGCTCAGATGTTAATATAATTCCATCAAAAATTTATAACAATTATTACAAGAATATGAGGTGAAGGATACTAATGTAGTGTTGAGAGCTTACGAAGGATTTACTATTAAACCTCAGGTAGAGTAAGATTTAAATTGTAATTCAAGAGGGCGAAAGAAACAATTTGAATTTATAATAACAGACGTAGAATCAGTACCAATATTAGGTTATAAAACTTCAGTAGAATTGGGATATGTGTATGTGAATCAGTTGAAGCTGAAGTTAGCGATGTGTTGTAAGAAAGAAAATTATTATTGGAAAAGCATAAAGATATATTTTCGGGATTAGGTAAATTCAAACACAAAGTGTACTTTAAAAATTTTAAAAGATAGTCGGTCAGAGAGTCTGTTGTAGAGATGTTACGATGTAAGATGTAAACGAATTATCAACGGTAGCTCCAATAAAATTAACTTTGACTAAAAAGTGTTTTATTTGAATAAAGTTAAAATAGTGAACAAGTATAAATGATAGAGAACTACCTCGAAGCCATGAAACTGTCACATGACAAACACAATCGAGAATAAATGTGGAAGAGAAGGTTGTAGCGCCTACGAATAGAGATAAGAGAGGACGTAGGGGATGCAGAATATTTTCGAAAAAACATGTCCTGAACGTCATAGCAGATTCTGAACGAAACGGATGAAAAATATCAACCATTCCTGGAGTATACGAGGATCCACTGAAATCCAGTGCTAACTGTTCTTTCTACTCTGGAAGAAATGGGAGTTATTTTCAACCATCAACTATCAAGTTAAAAAGTGAAAATTAAAGTTTTCACCCTGGCACATCAACTTCATCGGAGAGCCCCCATTTGCCAACTCGCGCCACAAAGAGTGGCGATGGTTGTAAAGTGCTGTTTACATTGGTAGATAAACGGTAGAGTAGAGTGGTCGAGTACTAACTATCCTCCTACTAGCACAATGTAAACAGGTCGGGCAAGTAACGGTAGAGTACTAAAGACAGTAAACGGTAGAGTAGAGTGAAAAGAACATGTGTGAATAGTACACTCGACTATCAATGCCATCAATGGCAGCCAGTGAACAGCCATTACAGTTATGCCGCTTTGCCAGTGCTTTAAAAGTAACTTGATATTACTTTGTGTTTGCTGGGTGGTTAAAAATTCAGAAACAATGAAATTTCTCGATCTCATTAATAGGTTCGATTTCATCAACACATCAATAGTTATACAAGATTTGACCCTAGAACAGGCTCGCAAAAATTGATTGATGTGATCATTACAAATTACCATGACAACTCTATAAACACTTCTTCAAGTCCAATCTCACAAGCTCTTAGTGATCACAATCTCATCAATGCTCAATTTCAAATGCAAAGTTTAAAAACTGAGACTAAATATATAAAATTCAGAGATTATATAACATAGACCTTAACCAATTCAATGCAGACGCCTCGAAAATAAATAGGGAAATTATTTATAGTACAACCGATCTAGACAAAAAAGTTGATATTTTGAATAGAAACATTCTTGAATTAATGGATAAACATGCTCCGTATAGGAAAAAAAAGATATATGAAAAAATCTTTCACACCCTGGCTAACCGACAATATTAAACATATGATGAAACTTAGGGACGCTATCAACAGAATAGAACGCAGGCCAATAATCAATATTATAGAGCCCTCAAAAACTACACAAAACATGCGATAATCAGGGAAAAATTTTCGTATTTTAATCATATGTCGTCCAAAAGGGGAAGAGATTTTTGGTCTGATGCAAGGCGGTTGAATCTTTTAGGAAAAGGAAACAACTATAAACTCCCCGATTCTTTGTCGGATCCGGAAAAATTGAACGACTTCTTCAGTGTAGGCAATAAAGTCACCGACACAACATCTCAGGAAAAAATTGAGTTTCATAAAAATAACAAAATGATGGACATAGGATTCAACCTTCCGCTAATTGATGAGATAACTTTGAAAAAGTATATAGGTGAAATAAAAAGCTTTGCAATTTCAATTAGAGACATAAAATTATGTTTAACCTTTTGTTTCAATCCGCTTATGAACATAATCAACACGGAAATTCTGGCTAAAAAATTCCCCACCATCTGGAAAAAATCTATCATAAAACCGTTAGCAAAAAAGTCGGATCCCACGGACTTTCAGGATATAAGGCCAATAAGTATTTTGCCAGTTTTATCAAAAGTCCTAGAAAAACATATTTACAATCAAATGAGTGACTTCGTCTATTCCAATCAAATCATTCCCAATTGCCAATCAGGGTTCACAAGAAATTTCAGCACCACAACAGCACTAACAAAGATTGTAAATGATATACGCTCCAACATTGACGATGACCGGAATACATTCCTTGCGCTGTTGGATTTCAGCAAGGCTTTCGAAACTATAAATCATGAATTGTTGCTGGCCAAATTTCACTATTTTGGATTTTCGGATGAAGTCATAGATCTATGCAAAAACTATCTGCAGATCGAACGCCAACATTGCACATCAATTAGAGTAAAATTTGATGAGAAAAAATCTGAATACAGAAATATGTCGACCGGTTTACCCCAGGGATCGATTTTATCACCCTTATTTTTTTCGTTATACGTCGCGGATATCTGCCAATGTATCACGCGGGGCAAGTTGGAAGAATTTGCTGATGATTTGCAGTTACACATGCCGTTTGAAGTTGAAAATCTTGAAGAGGCGCAGGATAGTTTCGATGCGGACTTACATAATATAAACGAGTACGCTTCGAATCATAATCTCAAGATTAATCCTCAAAAATCGGCCCTGCTGGTGTTTTGCGGTAACAAACGAAATATACAGATGAGAGATGATACGCTAGATATAAAAATCCAAAACAAAAATCTTCCTGTCGTCAGAGAGGTAAGATATTTGGGTCTCATTTTCGATAATGTTCTGAGCTTCAAATCACACATAAGTAAAAAAATTCAATTAGCTTATATGCGTCTTAGGGGCTTGTACAGGTACAAAAGCGTCATTCCAGAGAAGACTGAATATTATCTCTGCAATACTTTGATTTTGTCGTTGTTCAATTATGGTGATGTAGTTTTCGGCGAATCTCTCACAGCGGAATTGCCACATAATATTCAAAAGGTTCAGAATGCATGTATGCGTTTTTCGTTTAATATACCCTTCAGAAACCATATCACACCACATTTAAACGAGCGTTCTCTTTTAAACATGAAATATACAAGAAAATGTCATGCATATATTTTTATCTATCAGATTTCAAAGACAGGTCAACCATCCTCCCTAATAAACTTGATGCAGCCACATCACCATGTTCATAATACGAGAAATATCTCAAAATTTAAAATTGCCAAACACAAGACTACACAATTTAAAAAATCATTCCCTTATTCCGCAGCTAGCTACTGAATGAACTGCCACCAGACGTGGTAGAGCTTTCTCCTTGAAAGTTTAAGTTAACTGGTAAACTTTTGGAATTACAAAAAACCAATTAAAATTTACTGTGTACGCCAAAATAAACTAGATACTGCTCAATTTTCAAAAATGATTATTGCCAAAGTGGCGACTTACTCCTTTCTGCATCCTTGGGTTCCCTAGTTAGTTTTTTGTCCTTCGGGGAAGGTTTCTTTTTTTGTTCCATGAACTCCACAATTCAAACTCTCATATATGGTATTTTTCATGCGTTTGTGCTACACAGTGTGTGCCATGGCATCTGCTGTGATCGGCTTATGTGGTCGCTGCACAGTCCGCTTTTGCTTGTTTTGGTAATTAAATAATTGTAAATTCCCTTATGTACTTAGCAAATAAAATTATATTGAATTGAATTGAAAATTGAATACGGAAACTTAACAAACTCTTTTATTAAAGATGTAGAGCGGCGGAAACTAACATAAGCCACCACTTATTGTAATCGTACCTGCGTATTGTTTCCTATGCCTTCTAGGTGGAGTTAGCATACATTCATTACCACTCGATTGCTTTCAACAATCCCCATATAAAACAGGTGACATACAAGACGTGGTTTTATTGTAATTGTAGCTATGTTCTACGCTGTTTCATTTATCAAACATGAAAGAAATATAGATGTGTCATTTCAATTATTGTATGTATACGTATATTTTTCTGCTGAAAAAAAAACAATTAAAATTAGATAATGTATGGGATTAATACAAATAAACCCTTTAGTACGAAAAAAAACAGAAACTCTTATTCAACTTTCATATTGACAACTTGTTTTCAATTATCCATAAAATGTCAAATCTTCAAAAAAGTAATATGATAACTTCATTCTTCAACAATCATCATGACCCTGATCATGTATGTTACCTTTCAAAATATACTGCAGAAATCGATATTTAGAGTTCAATAGTTTCGAGGGGGCACCATATTTCGAAAGAAATTTTCAGTTATAATCGCACCATGCTTAACCCTTTACCGGAACCATCCGATCTACAACCTATCCAATGGCTACCAGTGCTATCAAATATAGTTCCTCCCCATATTCGAAGACAGTCTGCAACTTGGAATTCTTGGAATAAATTCAATTCATTTCCGGATTCATTTCCGATACTTTCCTACGTTCCAGAAAATAGAATTCCAAGACTGAAATCCCGTAAACCTATTTGGTCGAATAACTTTCTGAATTCGAACTACAACTACAACGAAATCTGGAAATCCGAATGGGATGTATGTTCTTTATCTAATAAAGATCTCATATCTGATCCATCGAATAAAGTTCCTGGTTTTAACCTTCCCAGGAGAATATGGTCCCTTCTTAATCGAATAAAAACAGGTGATGGTCGTACCAATAGCATGCTTTTCAAGTGGAATTCGGTTGATAGTCCTAATTGTGAATGTGCGAATCAGAGAAACAGTTGAACACCTAATTAATATTTGTTCGATAGTCTCAAAAAAGCTAGTATCGAATCTGCGGATTATGCGAATAGGCGTTTTTTCTCCGAGGGTGGAAACTCATTTCTCCTAATTTTTCCTATCGTTCGCACACACTCTCTGGCAGTAGCTCCAAAACATGATTGAAGTGCTTGATGGTAGGAGCAAGAGAATGGGATACATTGGCGAAGCCAACCAGAGGTAGACCTGGGTCTGAGTCTGCAGCTGATAGCTGCTGTATCGAATAGGTAGTGATTAGAACAAAGATTACAGGTGAAAATGAAGATTCCGTACCCTGAAGAATACAGCCAGATGCCTCGTCATCTAATAGCGATGCGCATGAATGGATTAACGAGATTCTCACTATACCTGCCACTTCCTATTGATACAACTGCCAAGTGAAAGGGCTTGGAAAAATTAGTTACATACATAATGGAGAACATGTGTGTCTTGTGCCCCTCGTTCTGATTTGAATTTGTGTTCGAGCTGTTTGAAACGAAATATTTGGATATTTATATGGCTTGTATAACCTATTGTGAGTTGTATAGTGAAATATACCTCCATGTGAAATAAACAGTTATTAGGAAGCCTTCATAGGTGCCTAACTGTAGACATTACGGTGAATCATTTGATCGTCGTGAATCACGGAGCGATAACTATGCCATCTTGTGGAGAAACATCTGCTACTCACTCCAACAGAATCTCTTCATTCCTCATTTCCCATCAGAATTTCCCTTGAGGAGGGACTATTTCATGAAGACATTCTGTTCGAGTGAGGTGCAGACGTTTCTCCGCTAGATGGCACTTCTCAAAGTTATAATAATAATAATAATAACAGGCCTTTATTGAATATGTCAGAAAAAAGATATTACAAAATCATCCGTAACAACACTCACAGGGAGGAGTTCAGATGGGTGTGAGCCCTCTATTCTTCCTCTCAAACCCTGAGGAAAAATAGAATAAGAAAAGAGAAGAAAACACATATTCATAATTCAAAAAGAAATAAAAATCGAAAAAACACTGAGCCCAATAAACAAAATGAATCATATCATTAATGAATGTCCCGATATCAAGAAAGGAAACAATGATAATTAGGTACCAATACTAATAATAACTAAGGCCTGAAGACACGGCCTACCGGCGCGCACACTGTTCACTGTATAAGAGATCACGCCAACGACACCTGAAAGCAGATACCGATAGAGTTCTGAAATCAATGTATTGGTTATTAAGTTTATAAACATTGAACGAGAAAGATCTCACATATAAAGCAAGTCTATGGGAAGGGGCAGAAATAAGACCACGATTCCTAAGATTCAGGCTGTGTACATCGGATGGAAACCTTATTTTTCTATGTCTGGAAAATTTCAAACAGCATTGAATAAAATTCTGTGGCTCATTTGGTTGTCATCGGCGAGTCATTAAACAGTACTGATGACGAGTAACAACTCAGAAACTAGTTGAATCTACGTTGGTTCGATGACAGCACGTTCCCGCAGTTTACTTCATGAGCTCTATTTTCAATAGCCCATGTTTATTTTCGACAGCGGTGAATACTTATGCGTATGAGAGGAAATATCGAGGCCAGAATGAGAAAACACAATTCAAGTGAATTTATGCACATTTTCAGGGATATCGAGGAAGAGACAAAGAGACCAGCGCAAAGATATAAATAAATTGGTATAATAAGCACTCGCGCAATGACGCATTGAATAAATGAACAAAATGGCCGAAAATGAAGTAATAATTTTATATCCCCCCAGGGGACCTATCATTGATAGGTACGGGTGTGGCAAGCCCGGGGCCCCAGCTGGTTACCTTACCTAAAAAGGCGTGTGGCCCCTACGATACAGGGGTAATTATGGGGATTATGTTTAATACGACAGCCTCGGAACCTTCGTTGGTCACTCGAAGTCAAACAGACCCTGTGGAAAGTCGCGGTGCTGGGCAATTCACAGTAGGGCTACAGCAACCCAGGTTAGGCGACGGAGATGGCAGCGTCGTCCCCTGTATAACTACTGCTAGTATGATGAACCAGATGACGGGGAACAGCCCTCGGTTTCTGGTCATCAAAAGAAAAGATGGAGCTGACTTTTCTAGTGTCAGCCCATTCAGAATAGCCAAGGATCTATATAGTTTAGTAGGCGAAGTGAAAGAAACCAGGAAAATAAATGGAGGAATTTTAGTCGAGACGGTCTCAAAGAAGCAATCTATCACCTTGTCAACTATGATAAGATTTTGTGACCTCGAAGTTGAAGTTGGTCCACATGAAAAATTCAATCAAAGCAAGGGCGTAATTTACTGTCGAGACTTGCTCAATTGTACAGTAGAGGAAATTCAACGAGAACTAGCAATTCAGGGAGTCATCGAAGTAAAGAGACTAAAAACTAAACGAAATGGAGAAGTAGTCGAAACGCCTGGACATATCCTCACTTTTAATAGTCCTAACCTGCCTAAGAAGATAGACATCGCAATATATAAGAGACTGGAAGTGAGACCGTATATACCAGCTCCGATGAAGTGCTTCAGATGCCAAAAATATGGTCATTTATCTATAAAGTGTCCAAACAACGAAATTTGTATATGCGGATTACCAAAACACCCAGAAGTGAAATGCATTCAACCATACAAATGTCCAAATTGTAGCGGTGACCATCTTAGTACTGATAGAAAATGCCCAACGTTCATTTTTGAAAAATCAGTTCAAGAAATACGAACATTGGAAAAAATATCATTCTCGGAGGCCAGAAGAAAAGCAATGATAAATACACCCACACGAGGAGTGACATATTCAGAAATGATAAAAACAAAATTCGTCAAGGAAAATGAGTTGATCTCGAACACAATAGAGACGATAGTAATGCGTTGTATAGCAGGGTCAAATAATTTTCCGAAAGGAATTCTAGAAAAAGAAACATTAGTATTACCAAATGTTAGTGAGGAAAAAACAACTCTTGGAAATGTTATGCCACCTCCTAAACTGAAACTAGATACGACAAAAAAATATACCAAGAGAAAAGGTGACCAAAGATCTCCGCTTGGAAATGAATCGGACGAGTCAGATACAAGTCAGAGTTCCCAAAAATCTAAAAGAGCTGCCAAGAAAACGAAAGGTTTACCCAAAGGTAAACAAAAAGAAGACCTGACATCTGAAAGAGAATCCACTAATATTGAAGAACCCTGATATAACTGTGATATTAAAACTTTCAATCACTATTATTAGTATTGATACATTTTCTCACATCCTGATACTGCCTTCCACTTTGAGTATCTATTTATTCCTATCAAACCTGTCTTCTTTGATACAATTCAATTTATATATGTATATATATGTCTATATTTCGTATTTATTCATTAATTTATTCATGTATATGTCTATATCTCGTATTTATTTATTGATTAATTTATTTATTTATTTATCAATATATTCGTTTATTTATCACTATTACCCACTTGTTCATTCAAACAATTGCTCTCGGATCATTCCCCTACCAAATCTTCTTTCATTTTCAACATAGAACATAAGATAATGCAGTGGAATTGTAATGGACTGAGATTTCACTGCGCAGACCTCAGACAATTGATTGTAGAGAATGACCCATTCTGTATCTGCATTCAGGAAACTCATCTCAAAACACATGAAGAATTTGGCATAAAAGGATATATTTGTTATAGTAAGGAATTCCCTAGCGAAAACAGGGCCAGGGGTGGTGTGGCCATATATATCAAACAGAACTTCCCTGCAAATGAAATAAACATTAATACAGAGCTTCAGGTGAAGGCAATTTCAATTATTTACCCTATAAGAATAACCATATGTAATATTTATTTACCAGACTTCAGTTGGACGAAGACAGATATAGAAAATGTAATAAACCAACTTCCCAAGCCTTTCATAATAATGGGCGATTTTAATGCCCATAAACGAGATGTGGGGATCCAGAAATACAGACCGGAGAGGACGACTGATTGAAGAAATATTGGAGGAATTTGGACTCATCGTTTTGAATACAGGGACAGGCACCTACATTAACAGTATCTCTAGAACGTTCTCTGCTATTGATCTTACCATTACAAGTCCCTCACTGAGCACAAGGTTATCTTGGAGTGTTCTGGAGGACTCACTCTTTTCAGACCATCATCCAATAATGGTAAAATGCCTCGGGGCTTTCCAGGCCGAGAATAAAGGTACGAGATGGAACCTAAATAGAGCAGACTGGACTTCCTTCAAGGCTGAAGCCACACTCGATCAGTTACCCTCTGTGGATGTAGACGGGGCTGTAAGATATGTAACTGATAAATTAATCACAGCGGCTGAGAGATGTATTCCGAAGATATCATATTCATCGAGGAAACAAGTACCATGGTGGAGCAATGAGATAGCAATTTTAATAAGAGAAAAGAAAAAAGCACTATCGAAGTTCAAGAGAAAACCAACGCTTGAAAATATGATAGATTTTAAAAGAAAAAGAGCTAAAGCAAAACAAACCATAATCAGTGCCAAAAGATCAAGTTGGCAATCTTATGTAGAATCGCTAAATCCCAATACGAACATGGGGGATATATGGAGGAAGGTACATAAGATAACAGGAAGAAACTATGCATCAGCCTCCATGGCAGTTACAAAGGATGGTAAGATATATTCGGGGAATAAGTCTGTGGCGAAAATATTGGGAGAACATTTTGAGTCAATGAATAGCTCTGACAACTACACACTTCAGTTTTTGGCAATGAAAAACAGAGTTGAACAGCACCTGGATTTTGACGAACGGGTGTTGTCTGAATATAATGAAGATTTCACTATGGATGAACTTGAAAACGCATTGCGCAAATGTAAAAAATCAGCTCCTGGTCCAGATGATATCCCATATGAGTTTGTTAAGCAACTAGAAATGTCCGACAAGGAAATATTATTAACAGTCATCAATAGTATTTGGAACGAATCTAAGTACCCAGAAGCTTGGAGAGAAGCACTTGTGATCCCTGTCCCAAAGCCTGGAAAAGACCCTAAGATCGCCGAAAATTACAGGCCAATATCCCTTACATGCTCTATCAGTAAAATAATGGAGAAAATGATAAACTTACGATTAGTCTGGTACCTCGAAAAAAATGAGCTCATAAACCATTATCAAATGGGTTTTCGTAGACACAGGTCAACAACAGATAATCTGGTAATGTTGGAAAACGCAGTGCAAGAAAGCTTCGCCCAGAGACACAACCCTAACTGCAGTGTTTTTCGACTTAGAGTGTGCCTATGATCGTACTTGGAGATACGGACTTGTGAGGTCACTTTACGAATGGGGCATGAGAGGTAGACTACCTAAGTTTATCGAAAGTTTTCTCTCTAACAGGATATTCAGGGTGAGAGTGGGAGATCAGGTCTCAGAGATATTTTCCCTCGAAAATGGAATACCTCAGGGATCTACTTTGAGTGTAACTCTTTTTTTGGTGGCAGTGAATGGGCTATTGGACAACCTGGACCCGGCGGTGGGTAGGAGCATGTTTGTTGACGATTTGGCAATATTTTTCTCCTCTCGGTCCATCGAAGAAACAGAACAATACCTACAAACAGCGATTAATACAGTCCAAGAGAACTCTAGAAGATGTGGATTCAAACTATCCCCAACTAAGACATATGCCACTCACTTCTGCAGATTAAGAACCCCACATGATAACCCAGTGTTGTCTTTGGGAAACAATAGCGTGATTTTTAAAACAGAGGCTAAATTCCTTGGCGTAGTATTTGACTCGAAGCTGACGTGGGCAGCACATGTTAGATATCTGGAGAGAAAGTGTAAGCCTATACTCAACCTTATCAGATGTTTGGCGGGAATAAAATGGGGTGGAGATCGTAGTATCTTATTGAACATATATCAGTCATTGATATTATCCAGAATAGACTATGGTTCTGTTGTATATGGTCCTGCTAGAAAGAGCTGGTTGCGGAGAGTAGACCGGATTCACTACACTGGTTTGAAGATTGCGATTGGTGCGTTCAGAACTAGTCCGATGGAATCAGTATTTGTGGAGAGTGGATTCTCACCATTGCTGTTCCGAAGAAAATTATTGTTGACCAACTACTCGGTTAGACTTTGGGCCCAAAATCGAACCCATTGTATAAAACCCTCTTTGAACCGAGAATAGCATTAGACTATTCGATGCCCGCTGGATCTGTGAACGGCCGATTGCAATCAATAATTGGCCAAAACCCATTGCCACCGGTTCTCGATATCGATAACTCTGAGCACATCCCTTGGCGTTATAGACCACCAATAATACATCTGGAATGCGCAGTTTATAATAAAGAACAAGCCAACAATGAACTTCTGAAGAGCACATTTCTATCTACAATTGCGAGATACAGAGAGACTTCAAAAGTCATATATACCGATGCCTCCAAAACAGACCATGGAGTCGCGAGCGCCATTTTCACTGATGACATATCACATACCTGGACACTTCACCCGGCATGTAGTATATACAATGCAGAAAAGTATGCTATATGGCAAGCCTTAAAATATTGTGACCTCACAGATGGCCAATTCTTCACCATATGTACAGACTCTTTGAGTGCTTTGCAGGACATAAGAGACCCTTTCGACACGAGTAGCTTGACTTGCCAAGTTGAAGCAACTATAACATGGTTACAGAAGGAGTCAAAAACTGTTGTATTTATCTGGACGCCAGCACATATTGGGATTGAAGGAAACGAAGCTGCAGATCGGGCGCCAAAGCAGCAACCACCGAGACAGTCCAATCGAATATCCGACTGGAATTTGAAAATATCAAAACTTTCTATAAAGACAATTTCAGAATAGAATGGCAGAATGCCTGGGATCAAAGCCTCGCAAAGTTACGAGAAGTAAGAAAATCGGTGAGAAGATTCCCAAGAAAGTTCACTATGGGGCGAAATCAGGATGTGACTCTAACTAGACTAAGAATAGGACATACAAACCTAACGTCACTATATATGTTACGAGGAATGAATCAACCTAGATGTGAGATGTGTCATCAAATACTCACAGTACATCATATCCTCATAGAATGCCCACAATATCGGAGTATTCGCCACGCCTTAAACATGGGGAATACTATTGAAGAGATGTTGAAATATGACCAGGAAGCTGAAAGAAAAATGATTGAGAATTTTTAGAGAAGACTGAACTATTAGGAAAAATCTAATTTTTGCTTATACTCCCCTTCTGAACCACCGACTGGATTGATTGTATTTCGTTTACGCCTATGGTGTTCGAAGTACGGTTAATACGCCAGTCATCTCACTGTTCTATACATTATTTAAGTGTCTATTTATACATCTATTTATTTGTCTACCTGTTTGTTTGTTAATCATTTGTTTGTTATTTTGTGGTATTTACTTGTTTGCTAGGTTTGAGTTGATGGTAGTGGTACCCATGATGAATTGACTATTGTTCTACGTTCTGAACTGGAAGATGCGGCTAATGACCTCAGCAGTCGAT